>APFE031211881.1:0-11995 GCA_000404065.3 Pinus taeda | reverse complement strand
TTCCCTTGTAGAATGGAAGGTGGAAACAAATACAGAGTAGGCTGGTCCCAACTTAGTAAGGATGGAATAAATAGGTTACTATCTTCTTTCTTAACCTTAACACCTTCCAAGAGATATCTAAGGGTTTGAATTTGGACAAGAAATCTTCAATGCAAGAAAAATTATTAGGATCCAATGTAAGCAACTCATTTTCAAGTTGATGGGCTCTAATTTCATTTTTAATCCCAAAAACTTTAGTGATTTGGTCTAATGCTTCATGAGGAGTCTCAAGTTCTGCAATATGGAATCTAAGATCAGGAGAAATAGACATCCCTATCAAACCACATGCTTGATCTTGTCTATTTTCCCATTTTGCAACCTTGTCTTCATCTTTTGGTTTCTTCTCTTGGCCCGTGCCTATTCTGTAGAGACCTTTACTTCTAAGTAAATCTTCCATGTAGAATACCATTGGAAGTAGTTAGTGCGGTCAAGAATGACTTGGCATGGACTTTCCATTTTAAAAAAAACTGAAGCTGAAGACGCTGAAAGTAAGTGTTCCAATGGATAGATCTTGAAAAATTAGGCTATTTAAAAAAAAACGGCTCTGAAAAAAGGCTTCCGGATGAAGAAGTTATGGCTTTTTGAAAAAAAATTGTTTAAGTTGCCGGAAAAGTGCGCGAATGTGCGGGAATTAAAAAAACGCCCCCACAAAATGGATATTTGAACCCAAAACCTCTACTCTCTTAAAATAGTTTTCAACCAATTGAGCTATACAAAAAATTTGAGAGAGAGAGAGAGGGGGGGGGTGGCTTTGGTTTGCGTGCTTGCCTTGAGAAACCTCTTTTTCCCTACAAAACACAAAACACAAAACCCAACACGGACATGCAAAGAAAAACGAACCTTATGGCTCGAAGTTAGCTTTACCCAAAAAAACTAAATATTTTTCTCTATGTTTCTGATTTTCCAAGATCACACTAAGGTGTAGGGAAAAGAGCATACGCATGAGAGAAAAAAACTTCCTTTCTGTTTCTGATTTGCCCAAATCGCACAGAGTCGTAGGGCAAAGATCATACGCAGAAATGAAAGGTATAGATCCGGTAATAAAAAAAAGGCTAAATAAACAGAAACCAAAATAACCAAAGAGAAAATAACAGTAAACTGCAGATAAACACTGTATACTTCCAGATCTTAAAAATGATGCAGATAGGGCTACCGGAAACCTTTTCTCGTGAAACGAAAGGGGTTCCTCACTGGAACAGATTCTCCAAACACAACAGAGCAGTCCTCTCGGCCCGAAACCAGTCAGAAACAGTAGATCTAGGAAACGACAGCCGCATGCAGTTCTACCGGCTTCAGATTTGGATCACTAACGGACGCGGCCCTCAAATAGCTCTGATACCATGTAGGAATTTTACAGGGTAAGTTCCTCAGACAGAACACCAAAAGGACACCGCTCACAAACAGATCACAGATCAATACACCAGTATTTTGACGTGGTTAAAACCCTCAGAGAGGGAAACAGTCCACGGCCTGCGCCACCGTGGCTACTACAGGCAATTTATTAATAAAAGAATGAAAATTTACATAAGCTTCTCTCATGCACGGTGAACCTACAAATGACCCTCCATGCGCTTTAAATAGAATTCATGGACCAATCGGGTGTCAAGCCACGGATCAAGTGTCGGTAATACCGAGGAGAGAATGAACCGTCGGATCACTACATATCGTGACCGTCGGATTGTAAGTTACAAAATGTACAACGGTAAAGAAACACACTTTACCTAACTCTATACCTAACTCTATACTAGACCAAGTTGGACTTAACTATTCCTATGTGTCGGAATATCCTAACAATATCTAGCCTTGCCTGTGCCTTGTCTCTAAGTTTACGAAACCATCAGGTTGATAATTTTAATGTTTGAGGAGTTTGCTTAAGTGTAATTCTTGCACCCAACAATCATCATATATGAACATGGCATCAAACTTTCATCAAAAGTAAGAGTCTTATGATTAGGGCTACAAATAGGTGTAACATCATACTTCAAGGATCATGAAAACAATAGTAATTTCATCAAGTTATGTCATTCAATTTTACCACATATCAAAATTGCTAATATCATCAAAACCTAACCATGGTCAACAAGAAGATCATGCATATGAATCTCATTGTTACACTTTTATTATCAGGCTTACCATGCTTATCACATTCATTAATAATTGAATCAAACTAACATATGAAAAAAATAGTGAGCTAGCCTTCTTATGAAATCCAACATGTCTAAGATGTGAAATGCTTTTCCAAATGTAAAGTATTACAATATATCAAATTCAAGTTTTCTAAGTAGCTTTGTCATGACTTAACAGAATGTAATATACTTGTTGAATACCAAGTGCACCATCTCATCATAAGTACCATGAATCAAATTTACTTTCATATACATGCATGAGCCATTTGTGAAGTGATATCCTCACCATAAATTAGGGATTACCTTAGCCATTCGATATTGCAGTTGAGACATAACATTGAAACAATACACCATACATACCTTGTAATATTCAAATACTCGTGCACCTTCTTATTATTTGTCATGGAAAAATGTAGCTCTTTTATTCTTGCACTATACATATTTTCCCGCATCTCATATGATCCTCAAGAAGCATCCACTTATCACATCTCATCAAGAATTTAGAGGTATCCAAATACTAACATATACATGCTAGAAGTATAAGTAATCAAAACAATAATCATATCAATAAGTATAAAAAAAAATAAAGACATAAACAAGAAACATAAATAAAAAAAATAATTATCTTCCATGATAGCACTATTCATTATCCTTCAATATTTACACCAACTTTATTAGAAACTAGGCCTAATAGAGACTATACTATATGGGGCTTCATCAATTTTTTCACAAGTTCTTGAGCATCCTCACATTGACCATGCTAGGGTTTCTTTATTTCATAACTCTACTATTTTCCCTAATCAATGGTTTCACTCAAACCCTAACCTCATAATATCCATCAAACCCTAATATAAAAATTGCCTATGGTTTCATTAAAACCATAGAATTATTTTAGGTATCCTCCATATTCTCATGCTTCCATCAAAGGTGTCTTCATAGGGGTGATCTTAAATGACTTTTCTTCAACCCAAATATAATACCATGCTAATTGTTCTTAGGGATATATTGTTATATTCTTTGGTAATTGTGCTTCTTCATTTACACATTAAATTCACCCCATAACAGTATTCATATTTACATCATTATTCAGTAACATATGCAGCTATATAGAAAGAGAAATATCATCATCATCACTCAAACAAAACATAAAGGAATAATAGAATAAAATCATTCACACAGAGAGACACCAAGATTGGTTGGAGACTAGGGAAAAACCCACTATGGGGAAAACCCTTTCAAATTATTCTTCTTATTAGATTTTCATTGAATGATTCAGAAAAAGGGAGTACAATGATCCATATCTTCATCCATACAACTATCCAAAAAAAAACTAAACAATATCCATGAGATGTACCCAACCATGATCATACTCAAAAACCTTGATTCAGAAGACTGTAATGAATTGTCATTGTCTGTGGTCATCTGTCTAACACTACGGTCAACAAGTGAAAACTTCAGACAAATTAAAAATCAAACCCTAGTTTGTGGTCACATGGAGAATGTGTTGTGTGTGTGAATGAAAACCTTAAGTCACACGGATGAACCAACCAGTGAACGACTATATCCAAGATCCCTTTGTGACATGTCTGTGACTAAGGCTAACAACCCTAAAATAGAGATGTGAGCTTCAGACCCTACAATTTCACCGTCATGCGAACTAATTCCTCTACGGATTGACCTCAGACCTATGTGAGACAAAAACAAGAAAGAGAATAAAATAATGTCTCATGATGATCTACAAATGAGTTTTGGGTCACTTTTATTTATAGCCTTCCAAGGGTGTCTAATTTTCTTTAGGGTTGACATGATCAAATATGCACATGTGAACTTATAATTCAAAAATACACTATCCATTTTCGAAATTTGATTATAGTTAGGTAAATTTTGGTCCTCTTGGAAAGAAAAAATTCACTGCAACCATCATCTCCATCAAATGATCTATCCAAAGTGGAATTTAACCCTAGTTTCCAATTTTAACACAACTTGGCAACCATACTATGGACTGAGATGTTCCTATAATGGTTTCCTTTGCCCAGTCATTTTAGGCCTTTCGATACGACCCAATTTGACTTGTTTAGAAATTAATTAGTCATAGGAAAACATACTTCTAAGCTTGGTAGGTTTTTTGTTTCATATTTTGAACAAAATTAGCCCCATCACACTTTCTAGTTTGAGACAGAGTGACCCAACAGACTTGTCTCTCTTTGTATGTGCTATGCATCACACTGGTTCTCTTACTTAAATTGTGATGGTTCCTATAGGATGCAAACTTTCATTTTTATGCCTTGCTCTGAGTTTTGATTTGATCTAGTGAATTTTTTGAAGTCTCTAAACTGGTCATTGTCTCTGTAAAGGCATCAATGTGTTTACATTTGAGTTTGATTTCCTATTGATAAAAGTTTTTTTGATTTTTTCTTCCTTCTTATAAATTAGGGTTTGTGAACACTTGACTTGGATGTTGATTGGATAAAAATAATTTTCATATTACAGTTCTAGTTTGTGTGAGTTATTTTGGTCAATGATCTAGATTCATTTTCATTTTCATTTCATTTGAAAATTGAAAGGAAAAGAAAAAGAAAAATATCATTTCTTGCATTGCATAGAGGGTTTTGAATTGCATTGGAATAGGAAATTGAAAGATCTGATTGAGAATCCCTTGTTTACTACATCTTTGAATGTTGCATCATTATTTATTTCTTCTATATATATATATATATATATATATATATATATATTATATATATATATATATATATATATATATAGCTTCATCAAAATGAAAGAGTTATTTTCATCATGCTAGCTGCATCATAGGAATTTCAGGTGAATTCATACCATGAGCCTTGAAGTTGAAACTAAATTTAAGATCAACTTTAAAATTTATTCAACTAACCTAAGGAGAATTTGGAACATTAATGACACAAATAGTGTTCTATGCTAGAAGATATGTTCCAATGTCTTTAAACATAGGATTTGTCGCTACTTTTCTATGTTTCATTTTGAGGGTATTCAGTATTCCATGTATGTAAGTATATCAGATCATTATCCACATACGATTGGGTATATCAACCTGGGCTTCGCGTATGAAATGTATAATTTCCTCATGTAGATTCACAAGCTCATGCAATGTACTAAAGAAAAAGACAAGAACCTACTTCTACTTTCAACCAGTGGAAGCCAATACATCAATGAAAAAAATATGAACAAGAAGAAGATAAATCAATGGAAAATAACACAATAAGTATCCAGGGAAAGCCTCAGCTGAAAAGCCCCACTATTTTTATTGCATTAAATCATAAAACCAATATGATAATATAATGCTTGTTCTCACAAGAACAATCCCAACACTCAGTATGATCAATCTCCCTGCTCACAAGTAAGCTCAAGCCAATATCTACCCTCTTTTGCTGCTCTCCAAGCCTGTGATTCCTTGAAAAATTCCTATGGATGAGTAACCCATATCAATGGGAATCCAATCCTTCCAAAACTGTGTAATCCAAAATAGGTCCAATTCCTGATTGCATGCATGATCTATACAACTCAATAAATCATACAACTGATAGTACATTGTCCCTACAATCTGGTCACAACTAGGTCTTTCTCAAAATTGGCATGCATGAGTTTCTGATGAGGGAAAATTCAGTTAACTAGAGTGACACTTGTGGATGAACTAGTGCACCGACTGATTGCTAACTCTCTATTAGTTCCACAAACAGTTTGGATCTAATTTAACTGAACATAACTAAGTACACTGAGCTATCTAATTATAACTCAGAATTAAAATCATCTAGGACCCCTAAAACTTAGGGAGAACATATACATGACTTCCAAAATATTTCTAACTTGAAATTCCTAAGTTAACTAAGTCAACTTAACTTTGTTAACTATTACAGGTTTCTATGAGAAAATAATTACAATTTTAATTCAGAATTTAATTCAAGGACAAATTAAATTGGAATTTATGGATTCTACTTTTAACATTTCTTGTTGCTATTTTCAATGCTCCCTCTCAATAAGAAAGGAATTTAACTCAATCTTGATCTTGAACCTTTGGAATGTAAAGCATGCAACACTTCTCTCTAGTATTTTTTCTATAGAAACTCTAAAAACAAAACAAAAATCCAACCTGAATAAATATGATGCATCTGTCATCAAATTCTTTGACTGTTATTGCCTCTATCGACTGAAAACTTTGTGCTTTTATTGACTCTGCCTTTTTTCACTATTGTCAACCCTTCTATACACTCTTCATTATCTAAATTCTCTAGCCTCTATCACTTTTATCTCTTACTACATCAATCACCACTAGTTCCTCTCGCTACTATGTACTTTGGCCTCTCGTAGAAACATATGATCCATGAGATAAAATATCTCAATGGACCCTACCCAATTTCAGCCCTCTTGGGGCTATCACTTCACATCGCCCCACCTCACACCTAGAGGTATGGATGCATGTGATCCCTTTGCCCACCTAGCTCGAAATTTCCCCCTAATTGAGGTCTCTGCATGAGTCGATGCCTCCACTCAGTCTCCTCTCAGATTCTCTAGTTGCGGTTGCTCCACAACTTTCTGAAGTTTCTTTTGAGACTGCTTCTTTTGGGGATGCATGTTGAGAGGTCATTTAATCTCCCTCTCAACCACCAAGTCTCTAACCTTTCCCTTTCTCCTCAAGGTTTTGCATGCATATTGTACCTCAATAGAATATAGGTTCTTGTCCCTTGCACCGATCTGTTTCACTTGTCCCATGGTGATGTGTCTAAGGAAAACATTTCCCTTAATAAAAATCACATCACAGCCACGGTCTTCCAATACCACAGCTAAAATAAGATTATTATTTAGTCCTGGAACATACATCACATCTATGATCCCGAGAGGGGAACTAGACTCCTTTTGAAAGGTAACTGTACCTATCTCAGTAGCTTTGGTGAAGTAAAATTATAAGTGCGGACACGAACGAATTCCTCTAGCCTGATAATGGGTCTAGCCACAACAGATACATTCTATGGAAGATTTCCTTAGGTTAGAATTAATCAAGAGGGCCTACCTCTTGGTCCACTTATCATGCTTGATGATGTCCTCACTTGCTCGCTCCAGCTATCTCTTGCTTCCTTCTTTAAGCTCTTGAAACAAGTAAACAACAGACAACAAACATATTAATAGACAAATTGCAATTCAACCTACTTAACAAGTCAAGAAACATTAAGCCATTAATATGTAATATTACAAAACATGTAGGAAATCAATTGATAGTTGCATATATTAATATCAAAGAGAGATTACAACCATTCATCTTGACATTGCAGTATTCCTCTGACAATACCAGGTTCCCACACACTTCTGCTAGCATTCCATGATGGCTTCAAACAATAATAGTTTTAAAGCTCTTCCCTTTAGGCTTCACTGCAAACCAAAACACACTTCTCTCTCACACAACTAGATAGTTACAACTAGTAATAGCTTGCTTGTCTACTCCAAACCAAAATAGAATCAACACTCAACCAAAACTTTGCAACTATAACACTACCAAAACTATCAATTGTGACTATAATACTCACACTAGTTTGTGTTTGGGAAGAAGGGAGCCTTATATAGGAAATATGGATGGGAGATGGATTATCTTCTCATGGGAGAAGGACTTATCCCTTGAGGTAGTTCCATAATTATAGGGGAAAGGATCCCAAAATGTCATCCTTGA
The DNA here is from genome assembly GCA_000404065.3 of Pinus taeda. Taxonomy (NCBI): domain Eukaryota; kingdom Viridiplantae; phylum Streptophyta; class Pinopsida; order Pinales; family Pinaceae; genus Pinus; species Pinus taeda. Next base: position 4,135 of record APFE031211881.1, on the reverse strand, counting down.
CCCCATCTAGCCAAACCATTTACCAGACTACCATTACAAAGCTTCTAGAGATGGAAGCTTCGGCTCTAATTTAAAAACTTTCCATAACATGGCTGAAACGAATGGAACATAGCTTAGTCACTCCAATCAGAGCAAGGAGTAGTGCTAACCTATGCACATCAACGCAAGGAAGATAAAGGCCATTAGCGCAGGTCTTGTAAATTGGGAAAAATAGAAGTTTTAGGGGAAATGGCGCAAAAGGGAAATGATCTTCTCATGAAGAGGGACACAATGGGAGTTTCTTCATGAAGGAAAAGCATGTGGGATTCACTGTAGAGGTCCTCCAGGATCAAGGAATGGGGAGTACAAGGACAGTGACAAAATGACGTGTAACAGATGCCCCCTAAAGTGTGAAGGCCAAGCTGGAGTGAGGGATGAAATTCTTTATAAATCAGTGCGGGGAACCATAGTTTTCCGTTGGAAAACCTGCAAGCTAGTACATATACATATACATAAATTGAGATCTATGTCAAATGATACATGAATCGTGGCATGGATGCAACCACCCAGAGAATGATCATGTAAATGGATCCAATTATGGGCGCAATCATCCGTTAAGGAGGATCATAACGAAACCAAGGTAGGGTCGAAACCATCCAATAATGAGAAGGATCACATATGATAACTCATGGTTTGGTCGCAGCCAGCCATCTGAGAGAGACATACATATCATCATAACCATGTCACGTCACTTTGCAACCTGGACTTTCATGATCTGAGTCCAGGGTCTTGCGCTCCAACATGACCCGATCAAAGTACAGATCCTAGCATGCGAATAGATGTGTTAACGTCAAACATGCTAGAAAGTCACTTGATTACCAGTCAATGATGTAAACTATTAACATGCGCAAGAGAAACCACCAATAATGACAATGGTCCTCAAGGTACTATCAGCACAATTCACGGAGGTGAATACAGGAACTGAAGTCGAACATCCACAAAATCACTTGATCAAAAGCTAATGATGTAAACTTGTTGTCAAGTACAAGAACTTGCCATTAGGGCATGCAAGCTCTAAGGTACTGGAAGGGAGTCTCTCGGTCAACTTCCCAGATAATGAGTCGAATTCGATGGAAATCGACCATGTCGAAGGAGGGCCATAATGAATCCCACATCATCGACGCGAGACGAGAGGATGCAAAATGATTTTGGATGATCTAGAGAATCAGAGCTAAGTGTAACTATAGAAGGAAAACTCTTGAACATATCGGCGACACAACTAGAAGTTTGGTAGCTTTTGGATCCATAGGATCAATGGTCATGATGATGTAGGAGGGATCAAATGGAAGGAAAAAATGAATGGCCCAACCTAGGAAGGTCAATGATGCAAGGGAGGATGTCTTAACCCGACACAAAGTGAAGAGTGTCATGTTCAAGAGTGAGCTGCCAACACAACTAATATATTTCCAAAATTTTCCCCCGCCATCTTTGGCGAGTACCCCAATTATTTTTTAATTACAAGCTTGAAGGGGATAGCATATGCTTGCACTGTAAGTTCATCACTTCAGACTAATCTGACCTAGTAACTTTAACAAGCCCTAGGAAGGAGAAGCTCATGTTCGTCACGCTGACGAATTTGATGCCATTTTATAGTTTAACGAGTCCGACAAAGGTGTAACTTGGTATCTTTTTCATGTTTAGAGTCTTTGAAAAATACACGTAAAAGAAAACTCCACATGGTCCCTTTTCATACATTTGTGTCACTTGAGCCCGAATAGGTAGAAACAATACTCGAGAGAACCACTTAACCGTTTCAGTCAAGGAGTACCTTTTTCATAAATAGTGCCTCCAATCCTGAAAAGGGGGGTAAACTCATACTGGGCATGTGACGTTTCACATCCATTAACAATTTTGAAATGACAAGGCCTTGACTATCTTTTCTCTTTTAAAGGGTTCAAAAAGAGCTAAAAGTAGACCCCCCATTTTTATTCTCTTTAACGAGTCAAAAAGGGAAAAATACTCGGCAATATTTTCATCTAAGTTTAACGAGTCCAAAAAAGATCTGAAATGTGACTCATCATCATCGTCGAACATCCATCACCTGTTGCTACGCAAGTAAGGCAAAGTGTGTTATCGAGTCCTTGAGGTAAAATAGGTCGATAATATTTACAAAACCTGGTATTTTCATGAAAAAATGAATACAAAGGGGAAAAGTAAATATATCTTTACCATTTATCATTTTACCTTTGCAGTGAAGACATTTTACCCACTTTTGCCCTAGTTGTTTTGGAGCATATTGCATGAGACCCAGGAGGTCAATCAACGAGCTGTTAGTTCCAAGTAATAGCCAAAGCCCTGAGCTCCATTTTAATTCTATTTATTCCTATTTTTAGCTATTTTTTGGATTTTTAGGGAGGTTTTTGAAAATATTTTTCACCCTCAGTCGACACGATTTCCAGGCACGGAATCGTGCTGGCCGAGGGTGATTTGCAAAGCCATCCATGCCGATCAGTGAAAATGTTTTTAAAATAGGCGTGTTGACGCCATGGATAGGGAAAAACCCTATTTTCTAAAAAAATGACCGTTTAATCTTCAATTTTATGTGCCAAGGATGATCATTAACTCAAATTAATGGCTTTTGGAGGAGAGAATTCACCTAAAATGGTGGATTGAAAGGAAAGGGAACATGAAGATGTTGACACCTAGGTAATGAATGGTCCAAATTACCTGGAGGCTTTGAGGGCTTGCTCGCTCCTCAAATTCTTCCTTACACTAGGGATGCGGGCCCAACCCGAGTTTCTTCGGTACTTGATAAGCTTTTGGGACATTAATGAGGAGATTTTTGTCATTGGGGACTAGGAGTTGGAGTTGAAAACTTTAGATATCTACTTCATCACTGGACTATCTTTGAGCCAGTGAACTTGTATTGGTCACGTCCAGTCGGGGCAAGCATATCTTCCTTGCTTTTCGAACACTACCTTAAGGCCCTGAAATCCAAGAGTGAGAACATAGAGATTTCTAGTGTACGAAATTTAACACTGAGGGTGCTTCTGTTGACTATCAATAGAGTGGTGGGGTCCCAAGTGGAACATGAGACTAAAAAGTCGAAGTTCCTTTATGCTATTGACTGCACAGCTCCTCTGATATTCAGTTGGGCAGAGGCCATGAAGATGAACATCAAATGCTAGTTGTCTAAGGCTAAGGTGGGGAATCTAAAGCAATTTGGCTTCAGATCAGTACTTGTGACCTTTTTCCTAGAACGAGTTCCATTGTTCTAGTATCAGTTATCTGAGGTCGATCCTTCTGCGCCACACAATCCGCGGATGTTCCGCTGGAGTCATTTGATGCACAGGATCACTGGGGGTCAACATATGTCATACCAACTGGCATTCTTCTCATGGCTACGATGATAGAAGATTGTCATGGAGGACTAGGCATACAATGGCACTGATTTCTGTGGAGATCTAGATATGCCCTTACCATATGGAGAGGACTTCGATAACGAAGGTAAAAAATCAAATTTTTAATTTTGAGATTTTTAATTGTTTTTGGTATATGCGTGCTTATAACATTTCTCTTGTTTATGTAGATGTTGGACCATAACGACAAGCTGAGATGTCCTCGATAGCGAGGCGCGTACACCACCCTATTGATGTTTTCGCCCCTTATCAAGAATGGGGTGACAATGAGGAGGAGATCGCAAGGAACCTCGAGGGGTTAACTCATGGTATCCCGGAGTATGCTTGGATAGGAGACATGACTCGTCGGTACCAGAGGCACACGGTGGGAGTCTCAAATCGGATCCATTGACTACTGAGTTGTGTTACAATTAGGATTAATATAATAGTAATAATAACATAAACACTAATTAATAAGAATAAATAATAATAGTTATAGATAAGAATAATAAGTATAGATAGGAACAATAATAATGACAGATAAGAATAATAATAATAATAATATAAATGAGAATAATTAACTTATGAGTAATTAAGACAACATCAATAATAAATATGATTGATAATAATAGAAATAATAATATAAATAATAATTTATAAGAATAAATAACAATAATTAATAAGAATAAATGATAATATAAATAATAATAATAAGAATTAATAATAAATAACTAAGAATAAATAATAAATATGAATAA
>APFE031211873.1:2057-21715 GCA_000404065.3 Pinus taeda | reverse complement strand
ATTATATTATTATTAATATACCTCTAATTAATGATTAATATTAAATATCAATAATCAATTAATTCCTTTCACATTTTTCAAAGTACATATACATTAACATAGATAATACATATATTATTTAATACTAATCATCAACCCTAACTATTATTATATTAATATAGTTTTATAAATATTATTACTACTAATAGTATTATATTTAATATTAAAATATACCATTATTGATACCAATATGTACCTCTATTAATATTAATAATAATTAATATTATTAGTATTAGTATAATCTATAATATTAGTAGATATTAAAATTAATAATAAAAGCAAAGTACCATCAATTTTAAAAATATTTCTAATTTATGATTCTTTATGCGTCGATTTCTTTCCACCTTCCCCATTTTTTCTTTCCCTATCTATTACTACTGAGATTCATCTTATTTTTTCAAAATTTTCATCATAATGATGAACCCCATTAGTAGGTTCAAAATGTTGATTATCTAAAAATATGATGTGTTGGATTCTAATACTTCTTCATCATCTACATCATGTGGTCATTTATCATCCCACATTCTAGTCTACCACACTAATGAGGACATAATGGAGTTTATGTCCATGCCAAATTATGTATGGGATGATATGCATCATCATTCTTACCTTTTCCCACAACAATCAAGTCCATCTGGCCAATGTGTTGTGGAATTGAAATACTTTATTCACGGTCAAGTAGATTGGTTCAAGAACATCACCCTCGTTTCTGATGCTTTTAAAGAGAGGAATATGGGCAATATTTCACCTACCATTAAGATGAATATCTTTACCAAAAGTGGAGTCGAGGAATACATCTTGTTGGGGGAAGAATGCACATCTAAAGAAGTTGTTTCCTACACTAAATTACTCAAATAATTTTGAGATATATTCACTTGGTCCTATTATGAGATGCTTAGACTTGATCCAACCATTGTTGAGCATCGCATTGTCGAATGCCATTCTAGTTCACCAAAAGCAAAAGCCTATTCACCCTACCAAATGTGATGTCATTAAGGCTAGAATTAATAAGCTCAAACAAGTAGAATTCCTTTATCATATTTCTTATACCTCTTGGGTATATACAACCCAGTTCCCATTTTGAAGAAGCAAGGCACCATACATGTCTACACAAACTTTTAAAATCCGAATAAAGCATGTCCCAAATACAATTTCCCCACACACTTTATTGAACAAATCATCAATGAGTGTGGGGGTCATGAGGTTGTATTTTATGGATGGATTCTCATGATACAATACTATTAGTATTCACTTTGCAGACCAATATAAAAATACTTTCACTAGTCCTTGGGGAACCTTTTCATATAGAGTAATGCTTTTCAGCCTTAAGAATGTTGGAGCTACTTTTCAACATGCCATGTCATGCTATTTCCATGACTTGGGTCACATTATTCTTTCCTACCTTGATGATCTCACAACTTGTTCGAAACAACCATCACAACACTTAGAATATTTGCGTACCATCTTCCTTCAATGTTGCAAGTATGCCTTAACTCTCTTAAGTGTGTCTTTTGCATTCCCACAGGTTGGATTTTGGGCTTCTTTGTTTCCAAATATAGAATTACCATTGATCCTCTTAAAGTTTAAGCCATTCTTAGGCTCCCTTTCCCTCAAAACTTGTGCCAATTTCAGAGCCTTAACGGGAAAGCTAACTTATTGTTTCGATTTGTTCCAAACTATGCCACCACCGCTCATGGAATTCTTCATTTCCTTTGGTCTGACATTCCATTTGTATGGGATGATTAGGCCTAGAAAAACTTGGATGCACTTAAACATGTCCTCGCCCCTACTCCTTTGATTAATCCACCTAACTTTGAGAAGGACTTTATATTGTACATCTTGGCTTACACCAATGCAATAGTCGAAGTCCTAGTCTAAGAATATCACGATGAGTCTGAACCCTTAATGGACCCTCAATGTCCTCTTCCTATGAGGATAAATTTCCTTGGTAATTGTGCTCTCTATCCAAAAGCTATGTCATCATATCTTGATGCACACCACTAAGGTTACTATTAATTCTAACCCCATGACCTTGCTGTTGAGTTGATGGGCCATCAATGGGAAGTAAGCCCATTGGATCATTATACTCTTGGAATTACACTTGGAATTTGCAACACCTAAAAATAAGAAGGGTTTGTTCCTTGTCGAGTTCATTTTTGAATTTCCCATTCCTGTGCAAGACTTGCCCTTGAATGATGACATTCCATACAAACACTTGTTTTCCATATCGTGTGATGACCCATGGTATGATGATATCATTACATATTTTCAAACTCAAAAATTTGTGCCTCATACAAATCAAGATGATCAACGACGTATTCGTCACCAATTTCCCTGTTACTTCCTTATAGGTGATGATCTATATCATCATAGTGTCGGTACTATTTTATGTTGTTGTCTCACTCATGCTGAAGCAGAGAAAATTCTAAATGCTTGCCATAGGGGTGCTTGTGGTGGTCACTGCTCAAAAAATCATGTGCATCAACTACTTTTGGCCAACTCTCTTTAGCAATTGCATTGAGGTGGTCAAGCACTATCCCAATTGCCAATTTTTTTCCCCTACGACAAGGGTTCCACCCGCCCCTTTGCACCCTATTATTGTCATTGGTTCCTTCTGTAAATGGGTCATCGAATTTATGGAGAGTAAAACCACCACATATAATGACCATAAGTGCATTATTGTGGCTATTTATTACTTCACCAAATGGGCTGAGGCTATGCCCACCTTCAATAGCATTGCAGCTACCACGACCTGTTTCTTATTTAACCATGTCATTGCTTGATTTGGGGTTCCATAAGAATTGGTCTCTGACCATGGTTGGCAATTTGAAGATGAAAATTGGCAAGATATTTCTTCACTTTTATGCTTTGAGCACCATTATTCATTGTCTTATTACTTGCAAGGGAATGAACAACTTGAAGCAGTTAACAAAATCCTTAAAACATGCTTCAAAATATAGAAAATAAGCACAATTTTTTTTTTCATTTAATGGTATTCCCTATGTTATGGGACTATACAAAATTTGTTAAGACCCCCACCGAGTTCATTCCTTTCCACCTTGTATATGGAGAGGAGGCATTATTACCAATCGAGTGCCAAATTCCTTCCCTTCACCTTGCCATTGATCTTATGCCAGATACTTTGCCCATGTAACAAAGACTCATTATGCTAGAGCATGCCAATGAAGACCTTAGAGTTGCTTTGAAAACCATAGAGGCAATTAATTATTGCACCAAAGCTGAGTATGATCATAAGGTCCGCCCTCGTGTCTATCATGAAGATGATCTATTTCTCATCTATGATCATACCCATGACATTCTGGGACATGGAAAGTTTGAACCATTATGGATAGGCCCTTACATCATTAAAAAGTGTTTGGGAAAAGGGGCATATATCCTTGAAGGTCCTAAAGGATAACTTCTCCCCAACCATCACAGTGCACTCAACCTTAATAATTTATACCCTGAGGAGTTTCCCTAGAATGTATATTTTTGTTTCATTTGCATTATGTAGGTTGTTTTTCATTCTTTCTCATCTTATTTTTTTTTTATGTGCCTTTTAGATGATCCATCATCCACACCGTACATTGGTTATATTGAAAGTGTGATTTGTTTCTCACAGAGTTTATTCTCGATAACTTGGGCTAGATTTACCCCTTGCATTCATTAGTTAACTCCACTTCCATTTGCATTAGATCTTCCATGAATAATAAGGCCAAATATGATGTTATGATAGGTCTATTAGTTTATTACCTGGATCATTACATCCTCCGATTTCATTTTTGTCTTAATTCCCAGATTCTTGTCATGCAATTTAATGGCATTTATCATGTGTGAAACCCTGTCATATTTAGAAAATATCTACGAGTTAAGATTTTGGTATGTGCATTTGGATACATTTTATTCAATCATGTTCCTAGAGAACAAAATAACTATATAGATATCGTTGCAAACAACATTCTAGATTGGCGTTTATCACATGCATCCATAAGAATATAACCAAGTCATAAAAAATGGTGATCATAAAAAATATGCATAATCATATTATGTATAATCAACATCCATTCAAGTGTTTGGAATATGTAATTCTCCAATACATTTGGCTTAGCCACAACATGTTATAATCCTAAGTACAAAAACTATGGGCACCTTTACCCCATAAGTCTACTCAACATCTACTTGACGATCTTGTGCTATAGGGGGCACACCACCAGCACATAAATCTCTAATAACCTGACTAACCATGCATGCTAGCCTCACAAGGGCTCAACACTCAAAGGAAAAATTAGCACACACATTTGTGTGTTGATCCTCCAACTCATGCCACCCATGCTATGTGACACTACTCAATGCTATTCTTAAACTCCTACTAATATCCTCCATGTAATCATCCATATCTCATATCCCCTGAGATGAGGATGCTCTATGATCCTTGAGCCCATGTCCTACCAGTCATACTCCTTGTTCCGCCGGCCTCACTGATGCAATATCTACATGTCACATGTTTGAATGTATGTAACACATGCATAATAATTATAATATATGGTAATCAGAAACATACATAACATATCACATACCATCTGGACCCCACGCTCGTCCTGGTGGGAGTGGTAACTCAGGATCGCCCTAAATGTCCATCCCTGAAATGAGTAATCCTCTAAGTACAATGGGATTTGGTCCTAATGTGCAAATAAATTAGGTTGGAACACCCTCCCGACTCATCCTCCTCCTCCTCATCATAGTAATTTCCCCCAACGCCGCATCTTGGGCTCTTATGGACCCCCATCTCAAATACAGATATGGGGGTGAAGAGTAGTGATCTTCTAGAATAAGAACAAGCAAAGCACTATCAAAAAGCCACATTTCCCTATCATCTCCCTCCAATAAGAAGTCAATTGTCGCTTCAACATTGTCAATAGGATTTAAGCCTACCCATTGTACATCCTTGCAAGTACACCCTACGCCAATGTCATATGCCCTCTAGGGACCTTGTGAAGAGCATGGTTACCCAAAATCTGGATCATTGTTATTGATATAGCCCGTGTCTCTAATATCTCTATGTCCTGTAGCTAGATAGTCGAGTTCCTCACTAAGGCACCCGATACACAATGTTTGTCTATAAAATTATCCACATGCCTCCCTTGAGGTAACACTGGATGCATCTCTCCCACCACCCCCATGGGTGGAAAAATTGTCAAAAAGTAGATGTTCCAGATGGAAATAGGGATCTAGTGGTCTTGTGTCATAACTTACTTAAGATTTTTATCTTAGGAACTCAACATACTGGTCAATAATGGCTCACCAATCCTCATCAAAGGGTTCTCAATAATTTGAGCAACTCGTAGCAAGAAAGAGCCCTTCTCACTACCTGGTTCACTTGAAATGAAGTTCAAAGTTCTTTGAACTCTTGTTCTTGCCATAGTACCTTCAAATTTGTCATCCCTATACAAAACAATCATTTTGTTAGTATCATACCATCATACATTAATCATAATAAACTCTATATACAAAATTATCACCACAAACCCCACTCAAACCTTGGACCCTTAATCTTCGGTATACACACAAGTTTTACTTCAACCCCACATTTTATATGTGTAATTTATTGTGGTTCCTTTTTAGGAAAAGGCCCAACAAGCGCATTGGGAAAAAAAAGTTTAGCAGGGTTTCCCCAAAGACCAAATAAGTCTTAATCTAGAAAACTAAATTGCTGAAAATGATAAGTAGGGTTGGGCCACTAACCTTCAAGTTGCACATATGAATTATGATGGTCAGTTTGTTGGTTATGAGTTCACAAATATTTAGGGCACCCTCTTCCTCTCAAAATTATCCAACATATAAATACAAAAATGAATTGGAATTGGAGGGAAAAGCCCTTTTATAGGGAAAAGCCACCATTTTTCCATCAGCCCTTACGAGCTCATACTAACTATGTTTGATTAACCATCAACACTATTGGAAAGCTATTTCCGAGATCTATAATTGGCTTCTTTAAGTTTATTTTATTTTATTTTATACTTCATTCAGAAACCATTTTTTCCACAAGGTGTTAAGTCTCCTCTTGTTCAAATCAAATTTCTTCATATTTGTTGCTCATACTCTGACACCACCTTGTCTTTTCACTTATCAACTCACTCGTCAATTTTCAACACGAGTAACAAATATTAACACATCCATTGATGGTGTCCTTCTCCTATCATCCATTGATGATGGGGACATCTTCTCGTGTCGGCTATTGAACTTATGCTGTGGAATTGCTCATATGTTAACCACATGTTCAATGTCTTTTGGTGGGAAATTTACAAGGTATCATATACACCCATCACCTATGACACTTCACATATCAACAACATCACTTTGTTTATTGCATTTACCTATCATTCATTGGATATCATTTTAAGGACTCCCACACTTCGGCAGGTGGATCAACCCATCAATCCCTTGCATTGTCCCCTATCGATAGTTAGAAACTTCCTCACATGTGCACCCCAGCACCATTACCCCTTTACATTTTGGTGCCAATGTCGGTACATGTCCTTCACTTTGGGAGTCTAGTTTGTTTTTACACCAGAGCCAACATCATATGCATTTATCATTTTCATGTTGACAACCCATGTCTCCCTAGACTTCCCCTTGTTCTTACCTCTTGGTTTACCTTGAGAGGACCTCATACCACTTGTACTTGGTTTGGTCAATGGAAGCATCATTTAATCACCCTTGTTTAGAGAATCAAAGATGAGTCATCATTATGTCCCATGGAGTCTGTTCAAAACCACATTATGTCACTTTACACTATGTCAGCACCTGTGTGTGTCATACTCATCCTATATTACTAAGACTTAACCTCCAAATGTCTTGAACTGTCTTTCAAAAGCTTATGTTTGAGTAATTTACCAGCCTCTTTGGAATTTTTTCAGTCATTTTTAGGTAAACCTTCCACATTATGCTCTGATAAGGGAAGTTTTAAGCCCACCCATTAGACAATGTTCTTCCCCAACTTTGGTGTCACTCTCTGTAAGCCACATAATATTATATTCCTCAAGCCTTTTTTGAGGACTCCTCATTGCCTCAACTTCAGCGGGCTCTACTTTGTCGACTTCAACACATCTATTCCAGGAGAGTGCCCTAGAGCATTGTGTACATTGGATCTAGTTTCTTCATTGTCGAGTGCCTTAGATCAAGCCATGTGAAACATTATTTCCCTTTTACTTGGTTGTTTCTCACGTGCTCAGCTCTAGTTATTTATCGCACGATTCAGAATTGTACACTTGATGTTATAGTGATTCAACATATTCTACCAGCATTCTTTGGGCATGCATGAGATGTTCCCAAACCTCAAGAGGAGGTTTCCCTTCATGAAGTCCCTTGCATGCATGGCCATTAGTAGTTCATGATCTAGCCTCAAATTCAATTTGGTAGATTTCACTGGCTCAGTTTTTTTCATTCATAGATCCCATCGCATGCATCTCCCTTCAGTTGTCCCATTCATATCTTCAAAGTCCTTTCCTGTTTAACCGAGCTTCTATGGTTGTGATCTCCTCCTTTCATCAACATGGGGGAATTTGGTCCTATGTACTCAAATCAGTAGAATTTATTGTATCAATCCTCGCATTTTTGTTCTAGGCACATGTATATGGGATTATGTAGTTTATTGTGTCACTTTCTGGCACATTGATGCCATCACATTATGTACTCTACATTCTTTTCTCAGACCCACTTTGTTGGGCACGTCATTATTCTTTGTACTCATTTGTCTCAACGAGTATGGGTATGCCTCCCCCACCTCATTGAGATAATGTATACCCATTTGGAGACATTTTCATTGAAAATTGGTATTGCCTCCTCCTCACATGGTTCATCCCTTGACAATAGTGGCTTTCTCTCTTTCTCTCCATGACCACCTCTTATGTCTAGTGAAAGGAAAAATGTAATAAATGTTGGTCAAATGATGTGTTTCTAACACTCATACATTGGGGAGGAATATGTTATCACTTAAAAAGTGTTCAACTAGCCCTAATTCACTAGATTGATCAAAATACACCATGTATTTTGGGTGTTACACATTAAAACCCACTTTCACCTTAGGAAATAACCCAAGGAACCATTCTTCCCAAAGTTATTTTTGTTTAATTAATTTAATCACATGAGAATAACCCATAAATTCATTAATTTTATATTATTCTCATATTTTTACCCATTAAATGGAAAATAATTAAAATTATTTTCACTCACATTTTTTGTTTCCATATGAATAATTAAATAAATCATTTATTTATTTTTTATTCCTTAATCCTTTAAACATTCTCATAGGGATAATTCATTAAATCATAACTTCTTGCTTTATCACTCTTTCCATTTACCATCCTCTCTTTCCTTCTATTATTTTAAACTATTCCCCTCCTCTCTCACCTTTTCTTTTTCCTCTCTTTCTCCGTTTCCTTCCTTCATGTTCCCTATTAGTTCCAATGTTCGCAACCTGTCACTAGGGATCAAAATGAGCTCTTATTATGTTTGGTTTTTGGAGATGTTTTCACATGCATTTCATTCCAAATCATATCCTAAGTATGTTCATTAGAAGAAGCTCGGAAATATCTTTCCAACGGTATATTGCATGCCTGAAACCGGTTCCTGGATCAGAAGATATGATCGAAATGAATGATTGATTCTTGGTTATGCATGTTTTGAGGTCATTTGCTGCACACAGGGACAAGTTTACTACAAAATAAGTTTATGAAGTAATGAAAATTAAATTTACAAAAGTGAAAAAGGTTTTTGTCAATAACATACCAAATAACAAAAATCTTCTTCAGTTTATGCACAGGTGTTACTATGTGTGAGATATGTAGCGATATTTGAAGCCTACATTAAAACAATTTTTTTTTTGCATTTGTTTTACTGTTTTAGTCATTGTAGTGTGGTGCCATTTTACAACATATAGAAAGTAATTTTGAGAAAAATAAGGAGGTTTTTGTCAACCACGAGCCATATAACAAAAACCTCTTTCAATTTATTCACAGCTATCGTGAATTGGAATATTTGACTAGATCTTTACAACCTATTTTTAAAGATTTAAATATATAATGATTTCCTATTTTAGAGATTATTTTGTGGCACAGATTCTGAGAAACTGGAAATAAATTTACAAAATTTGAGAGAGGTTTTTCTCAAACATGACCTTATCTACAAAATATTATTTCAGTTTTGTAACAGGTGTTATGGTTCAAGAGATACGAGTTCATCTTTGACCCTTATTTTTAGAAATTCGGTCCAAATTTAATATAACTGTTTCTATCTTTAGGGAGATGGTTGAGCTCAACTGCCTTAGTACATGGATGATATAATTGTATATATTCTATGAATTTCAGAGTGTAAAAGGTTTGAATTTTTCAGTAGAGGAAAGCTGCTTTGGACTGTGTAAATCTTTTTCTAAATATTATTTTTAATGGAGCAATTTCTGCCCTTTAGATTTGGGATCCATCATGGTTTTTAATGTGCAACATGTTTTTATTGTAAATTCATTTCCATGCTTTGTTTTTGCTGCTAATTTCATTACAACATTCTCTAAGGGAAGTGTTAGGAATCCATCCACGCATGATGCTCCTTCCACAATAATTATGTTGTTTAATGTAGTGGTTATCTTTTCAGAATCCATCCTCTGTTAGATGATCTATTGAGTAACCCCGTGCTTCTCTTTCTTCTAAAGTTGCCACTATAGATCCATCCCTTGATTGATGCCTATAGGGCAGCAGGCTTTCTCCTCTTTCCTTCTCTCATTTACATCTTTTATCTAGTTGAACATTGCACTTATTTTGCCCCAAGTTTGCTGGTAGCCTCGATTTCATAGCCCAATGATCCCTTCTCATGCTGTTTTCGACCCACGAATTTCAATTAAATCCATGTAATTCATAGCTAGCATAAGATTCACTTATTGTAGCCACGTTTTGTTGGCAAAGAGAGAGCCCTCTCTGGTCTGGCAGGGCTAGATGCCAAATTGAAAGCTTGGTCTGTGATTACCTCAGAATTGCCTCTTCTCAGCCTTGAGGTTCATTCTGAGTGGTAACGTTCCCCTTCCCCCGAACTATGCTCCCTAATACCTCCTTCTCTTTACTTGTGCTTACTTTATCGCTCTTCTCCTCTTCCCTTATCCATCCTTTCTTTTCTCCTAATCTCTTCCCTTCCTTTCACCTATTCATATTTCCTCCTCTCTCTTCATCACTATCTTCTAACCTCTTTATCTATCATCATAATTCAAGGGTTACCTCTATTTTACTTGCTAAGTTATCTTAACTCATATGCTTATTATTAACCACATTATTGATTAATTCATCACACACACACACACACACACACACACTTGTTGAGAAATCTAAGGAAGTGAGATAACATGATTTCTCTTGTTTGATAACTGTTTGTGATGACTTTATATTTTACTTCATTCACTTCACTTTTCTTCTATGATTATTATTATGTGTTCTCTTCATCAAAAAACTACTAAAAACATAAACAATAACGAGAAAAAGGACACAAGATATAGGCGATCAACCAGGGCCAAAACATCTCCAATCTTCAGAGGAAGACCCACAAAATTCTTCTTCTTAAAGAATCTTTGATTTGAAAAATTCCAAGACCTAGACCCTTGACCAAGAACTTTTCCAAGACCAAGTAAATTTGCCTCAAGTCAAAATGAACCCTTTCTTGATTTAGCTGCAAATTCTTCTTCAACTTTTAGCCTTCTCTCTTGCACCACTCATATGAAACTTTTGGCCTCCTTGACTACAATTCTCGTCCTACTGCAATGGGCTGTTTCTTTAACACATGTGGCAGACTTGGGATAACGTCAACATTTTTCTTCTTCCCTTGATGAGGGTTATTCTTCGTGTAATCTCGGCTTGAATGGAAAATGGATTCCTTATCTTGATTTGGTTTCCTTAAGGTTTGAAAATTGGTCCTTCTACAACAAATGTATGCCCTAATATTTCCTCATACGTGTGACTCATATGAGCCCTAAACAGATGCAAACTTTGGATTTCTTCTAATGAATATTTTCTCCTACTTTTTTTCCATTTATTGCCCACTTCTTCTTTCTTGGATCAAATTTTATGAAGATGAATCAAATTCCTATTTAAGTGAGGCAGAGTCCTCCTATGTATAGACTCTTTCTTCACGCTTCGAGGCCAACTTGTAGATTGTGAAGGCCGACTTGTTCTTGGCATTATGACTTGGTCTTTGGAGAGTTCTTTGAATTGAATTTGACTTAGATAAATTCTTATTAAAATATGTAACATGCCCAAATGGTCCTTTCATACATGACAATGACTTTTAATGACTAAATGACCAACCCTAGGAGCTCACAATAGGTGCTTGACCTAAAAATAAATTTTCATTAAGCATGAAACCCATGTCTCAAGATCAATAATAATAAATTCATTTTTCTTGTTACATTAAATACATAAAATCATAATTAACGTGTCATTGTGAAGACCGAACCTAGTTACACATTTCAACACTCCCTCTTAAATAGGGAGGTATTCATAATCCATACAAGGTATTTGGAGATTCTCAATCTAAGGAATTATCATAAGAAGAGTCGGATTGGTAACCCATATGTATAACATCGTATCATCAAGAATTTTCATATAGAAAGGCCTTAACTAACAACTCTATTTCTCCACAAGATCATAACACACTGTTGGTGAGATCAATGATTTATAGACACCCTCATCATTGTCTCTCTAGAAATATACCCCACCCGGTTTCTCTCAGAGTATGTTCTACTAGGGCTATTCTTATCTTATATTCCTAGTACTTAAATAATATCATTCCTCCATGAATACTATTATCTTGGATGCCCTATCACATCCTCAAAGAGTATCAGATTCCATATGCTTACCCAATCCTCCATTCTTTCTTCCCAAGTGAAGGAAAGAATGGTGTGTCTATCTCTTCCTCTCAACTAGGGAGTATATATCCATTCCAATGAAGGAATGTATCCATTCCTATAAAGGAATGTACCAAAGTTCCCTCTTAATCAAGGACTTCCTTCTAGCAACTCTCTAGGTGGAGATCATGGAACAATTAGCTTCTTGTAGGGCTACCTCTTTCAATGTCATGAATTTCATATTCCTTAATATGGAGCCTTCGTCATTGGGACTTCTCGTAGGGCATAGACCATCCATCACTTTCATTCATGAATCATGTCATCCATGTTGTCCTTTCTTTCATCGGAAAGTGATCCACTAGTCCATCTTTGACTTTTATTTGTACCTTGTTGCCTTCTTTTCATCATGCTTCCTTCAGGATATTCAATCCTAGCACATGAATCCCAGTTGTGGGTGACGTCCACACAACTTCCTTTTGGTAGCCCTACATTATTCCATCCAGATGTTGTTATAAAATAAAAAATTAACATCAAATTGGCATTACCTTTGTGATGGCCTTTCAACATGACATATTTTCGTTTTCATCATCAACATCCCAAATACACATTGACACATATCCAAAAATATATTAAATATCAAGGGTCTCCTTCTTTTCCAGACTTCATCAGATTATTCATACCTTTTCCTTGGAGATGTCATGGTCAATTCTTCTAGTTGTCAGATGTTGATTTCCTTTTCCATGAGGTCATAGTTGCATTTTTCATGATATCTTCTTCCTTTCTTCACATATTGATCCCAAGAACTTTCATCCTTAGTTTCATCTTCCTAATCAACCACCTCATACTCCATACGAGGACATATTATGTTGACTTCATATTTGTCAATATGTGAATCATGCGTTCATGCATATTTTCAATGAAAGAGATCCCTTTCCTTTGATCATACTCATGAGGTAGAGTATCCATCCATGCTTCCTACAAATATATGATGACATGATTCAATACATTAAACAAATTCATGCATACCTCATTTCTTCCTTATTGATCATCTAAAATTTCTTCGACAGCTTCCTGGATTGAAATTTGTTCAATCATCTTGACTCGCTTCACTCTCTTGTCATCATCCCATGAATCCCTCACAAGATGGAATTTCCAGTGCAAAATTTGCATTTTTCAATAGGTGAATCTTCCAATAGAGGATTTTGATTATCCTCATCCTGCAAATGATTCTTATGCTGTATGAAAAGTGCTATAGTAGATGAATTTCTTCTATCCATAAGTACTACTTATGCTTTGAATGAGGTTATCAAGAGCTCCTTTTCACTATAGGTGACTTCCAGAGACTTCTACTTCAGCTCTTTGGCAAGCTTCTTATGATGTCCTGAGCTCTTGCTTCATATTGTATGCTTCTTATGATGTCATATCCTAACATGATGCATCATATGGTGCCTCTAATGATTCCCACCATGATAGCTATTACAAGAACTGAAGAACAAATACTTGAAAATAAATTGGTGAAGAAGATGATCTCAATTATAGTAGAGATCTCTTACTTCTTCCTTTTTGGACTTCTTATTTTCAGCTTCTTCCACTTCTTTAGTGACATGAGCTTCTTCCCTTCCTCTTTTGTTTTTATCATTATTGAATTTTGGACAATATCTTTTATAATGACCATACTCATGACATCCATAAAATTGAACCTTGGCCATATTCTTCTTCTTTTTCTGGGGACCAACCTTCCCAGAGTTTCCTTCTCTTTTAGTCATGATAGAAAATGATTGTGCTTGTTCACGAAAGAGATCCATTTCCTTTGATCATACTCATGAGGTAGAGTATGCATCCATGCTTCCTACAACTATATGATGACATGACTCAATACATTAAACAAATTCATGCATACCTCATTTCTTCCTTTTTGATCATCTAGAATTTCTTCAACAGCTTCCTGGATTGAAATTTGTTCAATCATCTTGACTCGCTTCACTCTCTTGTCATCATCCCATGAATCCCTCACAAGATGGAAATTCCAACGCGACATTTGCATTTTTCAATAGGTGAATCTTCCAATAGAGGATTTTTATTATCCTCATCCTGCAAATGCTTCTTATGGTGTATGAAAATTGCTATACTAGATGAATTTCTTCTATCCATAAGTACTACTTATGCTTTTAATGAGGTTATCAAGAGCTCATTTTCACTATAGGTGACTTCTAGAGACTTCTACTTCAGCGCTTTTGCAAGCTTCTTGTGATGTCCTGAGCTCTTGCTTCATATTGTATGCTTCTTATGATGTCATATCCTAACATGATGCATCATATGGTGCCTCTAATGATTCCCACCATGATAGCTATTACAAGAACTGAATAACAAATACTTGAAAATAAATTGGTGAAGAGGATGATCTCAATCATAGTAGAGATATTTTATTTCTTCCTTTTTGGACTTCTTCTTTTCAGCTTCTTCCACTTCTTTAGTGATATGAGTTTCTTCCCTTCCTCTTTTGTTTTTGTCCTTATTGAATTTTGGACAATCTCTTTTATAGTGACCATACTCATGACATCCATAAAATTGAACCTTGGCCATATTCTTCTTCTTTTTCTGGGGACCAACCTTCCCAGAGTTTCCTTCTCTTTTAGTCATGGTAGAAAATGATTGTGCTTGTTCACTTGATCCTATATCAATTTTTGCCTTAAGCCTGGTTTCTTCGATTTTTCAGAATTAACATAGTTCATTGAATGGAGTCGCTTCCTTCTTTCGATAGATTCTTGATGTGAAGTTGCCCCATTCCTCTGGTAGTGCATTGAGCACTATGGTAGTCATTTCCCTGTCAAACATTATTTCTCCCAACTCTTAGAGTTTGTCTCTTATTTCTGACACCCTTATAAAATATGAGACTATTCCTTCTTCCTTGGATATCTTCATTTTGTAGATTTCTTTTCTTAGTGATATTACTTCTCCAACAATACTCACATAGAATTGTTCCACCAGCTTATCATATATCTCTTTATTTGTTTCCAACTTTGATACATAGGGTATGAGGGGATCCTTGATGGGCTTAATGAGAATAATTTGAGCCCTTACTTCCCCTTTCATGTACTTTTCAAGTGATTGATATTATTCCTTTGGAGGTTTTGTGATTGAGCCCTTGACATGTTCCACAAATTCATTTTCTATGAGGACTAAATCGATTCTCTTCTTCCATACTAGAAAGTTAGCTAACCCAACAAACTTGTTGCTCTCCTTGCAAAAAGACATTTTGGTTGATTCAGATGTAGACATAAAATTACTTACTTGAGAAGATACTTCTTGATGAAAATATATTCAATTTGCTACCTTTTTTTTTCTTTGATGATGTGGTTATAGAAGATTTCTTCTTGAAGAAGGCATATTCCTTCAAAATGATCCTTGACCCAAAGAGAAGGAGACCACCTTGAATCTTTGATGATGATGGGAGATCCGAACAAAGAGTTTGTGGTATGTATAGATGCTTGCAAGAGAGGATTCGGTGGGGTTATGATGCAGGAAGGATATTTAATATGCTATGAGTCAAGGAAACTGAATGAGCACGAGCAAAATTATGTGACACATGAAACTGAGTTGGAAACAATCGTCCATGTGTTGAAGATGTGGAGACATTATATTCTTGGTAGGAAGTTCATCTTAATGAGTGATCATAGTGGATTGAGATACTTATTTGACCAACCAAATCTAAATTCCAGGCAAGCTAGGTGGTTGGTGATACCCAATGAGTTTGAATTTGAGATCAGGTACATTAAGGGAAAAGAGAACAGGGTTACATATGATCTTAGCATAATAGTACATGTAAATCAAATTGAGGCTATGAGTTCATATGGGATAGATTTATAGGATCATATCTTGCAGGCAGGATAGTAGGGTAATAGGTACCAACAACTTAAGCATAGGTTACAAAAACAAGATATAGAAAAACAAGATGTGGACTATCATATCACAGTATATAGTTTGGTCATATTTAGGGACATGATATATGTGTCAGACAAAAATGAGCTCAAGGTCATCCAGGATATTAGAAGACATTGACATCCAGGATATTAGAAGACATATTAAGTCATATTAAGGTCAGCCAGGGAATTTCATGTTAAGCCATATTAAGGTCATCCAGGATATTAGAAGACATTGACATCGATGAAGAAGTTCTACTACTGGTCGAATTTGAAGAAATAGGTGGCAAAGTTTGTGGCTAGATGTTTGGATTGTCAACATGTAAAGGCATAGTGTAAGCATCCAATAGGTTATTACAGTCGATTCCAATTCCGAAATGGAAATGGGAGGTCATTTCTATGGATTTCATTACATGTTTTCCGAGGACATCTAGACAACATGATTCCATCATGGTTGTGGTTGACATGTTAACCAAGGTAGCTCACTTCATTCCAGTGAAGTCTACTCATTCAGCGAGTGAGGTAGCACATGTATTCATCAGAGATATAGTTGTTGGTAATACTGGGGAGGGGGGGTGAATTAGTATTCCTTTCAATTAGTATTATTATTAATATTTCAGAGAATTAGTTAATATTAAATTATTATCAATGTTTGTATAATAATAGCAGTAAACAAAAGGAACACAAATGCACACAGTTTTTAAGGTAGAAACCCCCTCCGGGACAAAAACCACCTGAACGCTTTTCTAGTAATTCTTTAATCTTAAACTCCAATTGAAAAGAAAGCTCTAAATTCCTAAAATATAGAAAATCATTCTTCTCTAGCTCCCACTAGATGGATGCTCCAACGCCTGAGATTCTTCAATAGTCAACTGAACGAATGCCCCAACACCCAATGAGCTACAATTCACCCTAGCACCACCCTACCACCTTGAAGTTTTCACAAGATTGAACCTATTGGTGACTTCATGCACTGACCTAGCACCACCCTACCACCCTATAGAAGAATAAAATAAGAATGGACTCCCGTACTAGGGAAAATGGTCCACTTTACAATGATATATAATGATGTAGAAGAAGAAGACACACTAGACCATAACCCCAACTGTTAGGTTCCTATACCAATAGGTTTCATCTTTCATGATTGACAGTGGAAGGGCTAAATATGTTCATCATTGCAGGCTGCAAAGGTTCCATATTTTGTGTACATACTACAAAAAATTAAAAAATGAAAAGATGGTATGCCTTAAAAGAATAATCAAAGGGCAAGAAAATCAAGAGGTCAAGAGAAAAGTGAAAATGAACCACAGACTAAAGACCAGGAAAGTGGCCAGTCAAAATGCCACTACTAATCTCATTTGGCAGTATCATGTTATCCAAGTACTACTGCTAATCACACTTGATGGATGGCCCAACAATCTAAACTGGACCATGCCATGGTTAAATTGCTTGTTGTAGAATAGAGAATGTTCCCTGACCAAACAGCTCAAGCTTGGTAGATGACTAGATAGGTAGAGAAATAAAGGTGCCCAACTGCTTAATCTGGGGCCTTGGAAGAAATAAGGGTAGATATTAGATAGGAGGGCAGTCAAAAGAAAAGAGGAAGATCAGGGTCTGCTAATTCAAGCGCACCTGCTTTAATGAAGAAAAAATGTTAGGATTACTAGGATGGGTAAGTAGTGCAAGGTTGCAGAAATGGAGAACCATCACCAATTGTCCTATTAAGTGCAAAAACTTATGCCACTCAGGGTGTGGGCATCAAAAACAAAGAGTGGAGGACAAGCATTGGAAGCATGTCTAACTTCCCCAGTTTCCCCCAAAAGTCATTTCTTACTAACACTCCCAAGGACCTTGAGAACTGCTCAGGTGTCCAGTTCCACTCCATTACATCACAAACTACTTGGTCAAACCATGGAGTTCAAGCATGAAAAGAAGCCACATTTCTTGTGTAAAAACATCCTATTTATCATTTTCATTTATCCTCAAAATCCTAAGTTAAGTTTCACTTATTAAAACTTGGCTTTACCCCTTCACTCACCTCACAAACCATATTAATCACTAACATATTATCTAGCTCCCTAACTCCCCCCTTCCCCTTAATCTATTAGAATCCAATAAAAAACTCCCAAGAACATCTATAAATACCCTCCCCTTATAACTATAGCTAAATATCCCTTCCTTGGGAAATATTAACCCCTCAAGGGTTAGTATTAGCCCTCAAATCATCCAAAAAAACTATGGGGTTAGCAAACTATAGTCAAAAGGCAAAGAAAGCAATTTCCCCGCCCTCATTTACCCTTTTCCCCCTTTCCTCTGCCTGAAACCCTTTTATTAGAAAGTTTTTTGAATAAAAAAAGATTTTAAATAAAATGCGCGTTTGAAACCCCGAAAACCCATAAACCTAAGGTTCTAAACCCACCCCGCGCCCCATTTATTAAACATATTTTAATATATTGGGCGGGTCCCCCGCTATTAACATGGCGGCATATCACAATCGCCGCACACCGTCAGATCTTCCGCCCCGCCCATCCTACGGTGGGCGGTCGATCCTCCGACAGAACTGCCCAACCTTTTGCGTCCGGGGGATGGGCGGTATTGCCGCCGTAGCCCCGCCATGCGTCAGGCTCCCGGGCTGTTCGCTGCCCCCCCCTCCAAACCGATTACCGCCTAAGAGCCTACCGGGGAGACCGCTTACCGCCCTACCCTCCACGCTGACCTCACGCCCCCGTCAGCGTGACGTCACCCCGCTTTGCCGCCACCAGGCCTCCACGTCACCCCTGGCCACCATGTCACCCTGTCCACTCTGCCACCGTGTCAGTGCCACCTGGGCACCCACGTCACCTGCCACGTCACCTATCCGTACCCGGGCCCATGATGACTTCAACATGACGTCATCACAAAAAGGCGCCAAAATGCCAAAAATTCATAAAAAGGCGTAAAAAACCATTATTTTGCATTATTTTCTACAAACGCCTAGAGCTCCTCTGAAAGCGAAATTCAACCTCCAACGGTCGAAAAGAAAAAGTAATATGCCAAAGTTGCTGCCGCCTCCATTGTCAACCCAACCACCTGCAATTCAGCCAATTCGACCGGTGCAAACGCCCCGTACGCCATTAAAACCAGGTATTTTGCCGAAGGCACCCTCTCTTGTCCACTGTTCTCCTTATAATCTTGTTTTCCCGCTTAAAGCAACTTAGTTAAAGGACCCACATTGTTGAAATTCACCTCTAAAATATACCTAAGAAACCTCTGAAACCCCTGCACGACGGAAGTCTCAAGGAAACCCGTGACCCGCGGTGAAATTTACCAGTTTTTCACAAGAAGCAACTAAAAAAGCCAAGCCACAGGTTAGAAGAGCTGAATTGACATTTCCCTCACCTCTGCTAAAGCAATTCTCTGCAAATAACCAGCTAACCAGCTCAAAAACACTCTGGTTCCTCAAAACAGAGTGCCCCACAGATTGATTAAGCCTGTGACAGCCTCCTTTCACTGCCAAACTGCTCACTGCAAACAGAGAGCAGTAAGCCATTCCTCAGCATTCACATCAAGCTTGAAACACAGTAAACCACCAGAAAAAGCAAGACAATGGCCACTCCAGCTTCTCTGGATGTATTGCCTATAAATCCACCTAACAAAGAGCTAGAAGCTATACCATTGGTGGACAGTGATGCCCTCATCATAGACTTTGTGGTAGAGAGAAACCATTTGCAGACATATTTCCAATTAAGAAACAGTCACTTGGACAATAGTGACCTGTATGGGGTGTGGCAATCTAATCTACCCACCTACTTCCTGCCTTCTGTCAACATTTTCCCTGAAAT
>APFE031211863.1:0-14333 GCA_000404065.3 Pinus taeda | reverse complement strand
ATGGGGAGTGAAGTGAAAGGATGCACCTAAGTCAATCAACCATGCCTCATGATCTACATGTGTACTTGAAGAAGCTAAGTACACATCCCCACCTTCATCTGAGGTTGTTTTCGCCTCTATAGAAGGAGCATCATCAAATCCCCTTCTTTTATCAGGAGCTTTAGATTTACAGTCCCTTTTGTAGTGCCCTTCCTTTCCGCATTTCTAGCACACCACCTTTACAGGTTTTCCTGGAGATTTACATCTCCATCTAGATTTAGATCTCCCACTCGATGACTTATTTTTGTTTCTGTTTTGGGGCTGTCCTCGTACAGATAAGGCATCACCATTCTGGCTCTCCATATTTTTCTGTGTCATCTCCTCCGTCAGCAAGGATGAGACTATTTCATCAAACTGCAAGGCAGTTGCATTGCTAACTATTGCAATAACCAAAATATGCCACGAATCTGGTAGAGAACACAACAAACTGATGCACTTATCTTCATCTAAAATTTTAATATCAACAGATGCTAACTGACTTACCACAGTATTAAATGCGTTGAGATGCTCTGTCACCGAGTCCCCATCTTTCATCCTCAGGTTATACATCTTTTTCCGTAGGAACAATTTATTCACCAGAGATTTAGATTGGTACAAATTCCCTAACTTGTCCCACAAAGCCTTCACCGTATCTTCCCCTAATACATTTATCAATACTGAATCTGAGACACACAATCGTATTGTGCTCTTTTTCTTCCGATCCAACTTCTTCCATTTTTCATCGGACACTCCCGTTGGTTTAGTACCTGGATCTACCGTGATCCACTAATCTTTATCCACCAACAAATCCTCCATCTTGAGTTCCCACAACTCAAAACTCTGACCATTAAATTTCTCGATCTCTATCTTTCCATTGCTCGCCATCTTCTTTCACCACCAGAATCGATCTTGCATATCTCCCATTGAACAGGGTCTACCACAGGCCCAAGCGAAACCCCTCAGCAACAAAGGCGTTCCCTTGAAGCCAAAACACCTCTAATACCAAATGTGGGTTTTAACCCTGTATAGAAATTACCTGCATACGAATTCTAAAACACAGAAAATAAACAATGCGAGAGCATAACACATAAAACACATATACACAGAGATTTTCCCATGGATCCCAAAACTGGGACTACCAGCTTCATTTTCCATTATATTCCTTTCAATGTTATAATACATATTTATACATGCCGAAGCATCCAATACCATGGACCGAAAACCATCGCATCCAAAACCATGCACTGAGAACCATCGCATCCAAAAACATGTGCGAAAATCATGCACAAAACCATAGGTGGGTCCGCCCAACCTAACATAGGTTCCAAAACCAAAATTTTCCTGGGTGCTGCCCCAGACCCCATAAAGTGGGGTTACGAGTACCCCTTAAACTCCTTGTGACCCCCCCCGCTACACATTCAACGCAACAAAAGGGGGGCTCTGCCCCCCTTCTAACCCCCCGGTTAACTACGTGGGCTAGTCGTGGAAATAATATAACACAACCCAACAGATGCTAAAATCGTTATGGGTAGGGTTTGGAAGGTGGACTCTACATAAAAGGGATTCACTAGGGGAGCAATACCATACCATGTGCATTCATATTGTGGGATAAATATTGAGGAAAAAATGACATAATATATTGAGCATATAATAGGAGGAAAAGAGCTTTTATATTGGTATGTATAAAAAATGGAGCTCTAATTAATGAAAAAATATAAAGGGTATAAAAAATGCCAATGAAAAAATGGACACCTACAATATCTAGTGAATGTAAGGGTTTTTTTAATTGGGAAGGTGTATTGGGTTCATAATCATTGGTGGTTAAATAATGTGATTTTTAGAGGTATTTTTCAATATGTAGTCAAATTAAGGGTATTGCTTTGTATGCCAGAATTGAACGTGATTTGTCAAAGGTTCATTAAGTGAAGCCCCAATGACTCTACATCAGTCATATTCAAACTTTGGACTCCCATTTTCAACACTAGGTGTGAGCGTATTGTTATCGTCCCTATATAATTCATATACTAGGCCTTTTAGTGCATTTGTGGCATGAGGCAATCTTGGGATTATGTTAGGGAGCTATCTTGAGCATGATTCATCCTATATTTACTTTGGTGACATGTCTTTGGCCCACATTCTCATCTGTGTTGATCTTCAAGGAGGGCTTTCAGGCTTGATCAAATGGGCCTTGTTGTGGCATTGTTGATCCTTGATTACGAGATCCCATTTAGATGTTAGAGGTGCTATAAACATGAACACCTTGCAAATGAGTTTGTGCTCCCTATGCGAATAAAGGTGAATCGATCTAGAGTGCCACCGATGGGCTTTAATGAGGAGAAGGTTCTATCTCCATAGAAAATGGTTTCCTCTTCCGGCCTGCACTATAGGGGATTCAAAGATGGTGATCATGTTTCTCCACGAGTGGTATCTTAACCCGTTTTAGCTAAGTAATCATCGGTCAATATGGCTTTCAATGTTAAAGGTATCTATTTTGTCGCTTCGCCCTTATATCTAAGTCATTTTTTATCAAGAATTTCCTTCTTCTATTCATTTAATCTATATTTCCTATATGGCTTCTAAGGGACCTCTAGCCTCTTTCTCTATTTTTCCAACCCATTTTTCCTTTCCTTCTCCCATCCCAACTATGAGTCATTGTCATTATGCCCTAGGTGATATTTATTTACCCTCTTTTGTCTCTACATTATCTTTATCTGATATTCAGGATTCTAAAGTTGTTTGGTATAATCTTAAATCCTAGTCGATGGTCCCTCCGAAAGATGGTGTTGTTTGGGTTTGGGTCATCTCACCCTTCTCCCTTTGGATGGTCAAAGCCACGGGATTAAAATATTTTCCTTGCGTAGTTAAGGAGAAATCTCATGCGTACCTTGTTACAAGAAAACAATAATCTATCAAGGGATCCCTTAGAGCAAGCCCAACCTCTTTAGGGTTTCAAATATGAAAATTATATCTTTTAATTGTCGGGTTTTAGCTTTTCCCCTCATAAAACAATCTCTATGTAGACCGATTGAACAAAATTATTTTTGTGTTCTACAGATAAGAAATAGATTGGTACAAGAAGGTTAGCCAACGTGAATGCTTGCCTAATAAAGAAGTTGTTGAAAGACATGATGCCCCGAAGCCCTCAATTGGTGGGAGGGTTGGTTATTACTAATAGAAACACCAATGCTTACAAATAAGGATCAGCTTGCTTATGTCACAACAGCTGCTCCAACTGCCAAAACTTCGCCCTGGTGGGCAACAAGCATGAAACATAATAGATTTGAGAAGCTTGTTGGATCCTTCCCACAACAGTGGATTTCCTAGCTAGGCGTCAGTTTGCCATCGATTTTTTCAGGTTGGATGAGTCGGTATAAAGTCCTTATGAGTTCGTCACAAAGTCTACAAGAGGCGGGAAAATGGCTCTAATTAGCCCCGGAGCCGAAGTCAAGTGGGAGTTCGACACTCTCAGGTTTAGAATTCTAGCAACCTTTGAGGGGAATAAAGAAAGGGTGAGCAAGTGAACTCTCGACTGGCCCCCCATGAAATAAGTCAATTAAGGACCTTTTAGGTTATAAGTCCTTTCCCTTCCAGGACATCATTTTTCTTCAAGACTCTTGGCAGTAATATCCAAATTTCTTATTATATTTAAACTTTACTAAGAGGACATAAATTTTTGGCCTTTGGCGCTCGGGGTCATTTGAGTGGCCTGGCTACAAACTGGAGGCCTTGTCATATCAAGATTACAAATTTTTGGAGTTTGGAATAGGTGGTGGTGTTCAAGGTCTCTTCACATTCTTTGGATATGGATTTCATGTTGATAAATATATATATGGTCCCCCTCAAAACCCTAAATAATTTTGGGACCTCCTACTAAATAAATCCCTTATAAAATTTGACAACATTATCATTGGTGATGATCTTAATTTCTCCTTGGGTCCTTCTGAATCCTAGGGTCATCAAGCTCAGTCAGACCCATTAATCAACTTCTTCAAAAGAAAGCTAGCTCAGTGTAGGTCAGTAGATTTGGAACCTCGGGAAAATCTCTCCTACATGGAGGAATCGTCGAATTGAGGAGGATCAAATTGCAAAGATAATTAATTGATTCCCACTTGTGGAGGGTCTAATGGATTCCTTACCTATGATCAATCAATGGAAATGTCAAGGTGGCATATTAGATCACTCTCCCATCCTTTTACACATTAGAGAGGTTGCTTCAAACCAGTTGTTGGTGTAAAGTTTTGTAATGTTGACATAAGGTTCGGTCATTGGTTTCCAACAAAAGATCCCATCATAGTCTAGTGCAACAGTGACATTTTCAGTCCTTCTTGAAGGAGAAAATTCTTACCAGAGGCGTACCAAGACTTCTTGAATGTGAGAGGGGAGTTTAGATACTATTAAGATTCAGTTTATTTGCATAAATCATTCATCATTCAATTGATTACATAGGAAACCCAAACAATATTGCACATAATACACAAATATAAAGTCGATTATCTACTTAATAATTTTTAAAAATTTAAAGGGAGATGAATAAAAAGATACCAGTCATTCATAGAAAACACTAATATAGCCCCGCAATATTATCATTATATTATATCAAGAGTCAAACCATTGCAATACATATTTGCAAACTATTCAAGATCTACTCAAGATTATATCAAATAAAATAAAACAAGTCTGGAATATAATCACAATACATTCAGAAGAGTTCACGTCTCATTCTAATAGCATGTCGACATAACTATATCTCTATTTTGCCTATTTTACACAATGCACATGGTTTTTATAAATATCCTATCTATCTTGATCCACGCTCACTTGATCTGGTTTGATTTGTTCCCTTTAACGAAATCCAGGTGTTTTGGTCCACTTCTGCTTGATTTTTTCACAAGTAACACCTAAATATTTCTTTCAAGACTTTGACAAATCCCAAGATAACCACTTTCTTTCCTTGCTTACCAATTTTTCCATCCTGGTCTTGCCTTCCAACCTGTTTTTCCATTTACTTTTATTCTTTCCATAATCATTTTTACGATTCTTTTCCGACCAAAAATTGATCAAAATTGTCCAAAAATGAAGCACCCAATAGGCCTCGACCACATCCTATTAACTCTCCCTTGAGTGAATCCTTAATTGGTAAACTTTTCTCTTCCTATTGTTGTTCAGCTGTTGTTGATGATTTTTCTCCCTGTTTTGTTGCTTCATCTTCAAATGAAGGACCCAACTTTGGTATTGTATGCAAATTTTCAACTTTGAAAGAGTAGTAGTTAACCATTACAAATTGCCACAGTAAAACATTTAAAGAGGCATGTTGCCACATCCCCTGAATGTATAGCTAGGTGGGACAGTGACAATATGCTCCCCACCTTCTCTCATACTAAACGCCCATTTGAGGATACATGATTTACATTAATCTTAAAAAAATGAAAGCTTATTTTAGATACATTTTTAAATTAATAATATTTTACGAAAATATGATGAAAAATATTTGATAGATGTTGCGGAATTACATAGATTGTTGTAAGCTTAAGTAACGTGATGTGAGATGAAAGAGTGATGAATCAAAATACACTTTGTTGCAAATATGTGGGAAAATAATTTTGTAAATACTTTTACATGATGTTCTTTTGTCACCTTGTAAACATGATTGATTGTTAACACATGGCATAGATTCATGGTAATTAATTGATTGTTTTATATTCATATGGTTGATATTTTGATTTATAAATATAAATATAAAGAATAATAAACAATATCATAAAATTTGTTGAAGAATTTCTTTTGGTACTTTATATATATTTTTATATTCCTATGTTAAGTAGTGTTTAAAGCCTTGGTAAATATAGTTCCTACTATTTTTATATAGGGAGTTATTAGAAATAATGATAAATTTATTATTACATAGAACATTATTATTTGATTTAATATATAATATATGTTTAACTTTATTACATCGATAGGTGTTTTATTATGAGGTTCCTCATAGTGACACTGTAGAGATTCGTCGTCTTCCACTGTAGATATTTCTTCCAACTGTCATTTTCCTTTCTGTTGTCCTTTTCCCTCCAGTTGTCTTGTACAAGTGTTGTCCTAAACAAGTGTCATCCCACCAGTTGTCTTATACAGGGGTCGACCCTTTGTCCTTTGTGTCTGGTTTCATCTTCTGTTATCATCCTTTGTGTGTACAGGTAGATGGAGGCAAAATTCAAAGCTGGATTGGTCAATGCCCCTTCTGCTATTTTGAAGTTACATCTCTCATTCCTTCGGTATCACCCTCTGTGTGTACAGTTAGCTCGAAGCAAAAGTCAAAGCTAGATTGGTCCACACCCCTTCTGCTATTTTGAAGGTTACAACTCTCATGCCTTGAGAAGACCTCTCACCACTTGTGATAATGATCTCTTCAGTGCCTAAGGTGGGGAGTTGTTGTGCCTTGCCTCTTTATCTTCCATCGAGAATGCATATTTCTTTTCAATGAAAATGTGGAATTTTTGAAGAAAAAATGGAGAATTTCTGAAGGGCTACCTGATCTAGTAACATTAGAGCAGTGATTTGTGTTTATTTCCGAAACAAGGATGTCTATGGAGGACAAATCCTTGCAAAATCAAGTCCTTGGTGCTGATCACCCTCTTTTTGTTTTGTTAAATTCTGAATCTTGCAAATGCATTATGTTTTATTAAATTATGAATCCTACAAATGCATTATGAGCCCGAGGAGTCTTATTTTCCTCTAGTGTACTATATTTTGCCATCAAACACTATGTGTTTTGATTTAATATAGTTAGGCTCTATGTGTAGGTACCAAATATATTTTTCGTTCATCCTCCCTAACAAACCTCATTACACGCTTCTCCATTTGCCATAATTATTTTTATTTTCTTGTCAAAAACGAGGGTACTTGTTGTTTTCTTGATTTCCATAGACAAAGTTACTTACAAGGTAGCATAGGAATGCATGATTTGCATGAGAGATGGCGTAGCATTCCCGACTCGGAAATGAAGGGATGCAAGTTCCAAAAATTGAAAGGATTCAGGTTGGCATTGCAGTATCTTTATGCTTAGTGAATGAAAAGAAGTATTATTCAGGCATTCTCCACACAGTATTGAGACATGTTTTTCCTATAATGGATCATTTGAATGCCAAAATACATTGAATTATTTGAAAAAAGAGTCGTCATACATTTTATTTCATGGGAAAGCCTCGCTGTACTTGTTCCCCGATTTATCCGCAAGCATGGTTGTAATTGTTCCCCAATTTCAAACAAGAAGAAGAGTTGTATAGACTAGATGAGTGAGGAATTGATTATGTTTCCTAGGGTAGAAATGAAAACAACATGATTGAAAGGCTAACTAAAGTGCATCGAGATGGGGGAACGCCCTATCCTATAGGTGCCGACTGGACTTCAGAGAAAGGCATGCAATGTGGAGTAGCTTTAAGGGAGAGAATGACAATGAAAAATACGAGGGACACGAGGAAGAAGAGAATTTTTTTATCATTTGTTAATGCATGAAGGATTTCATTCTAAGTTATCTGATTTTGGATTAGCCAAACTTGGGACGCTTGGAGATAAGACTCGTGTTTCCACCTGTGTGATGGGAACCTATGGATATTGTGCACCAGAGTATGCTATGCCTAGTCTATTAACAATAAAATTAGATGTCTACAACCTTGGGGTTCTTTTGTTAGAATTAATCATAGGTAGGAAAGCCCATGACAATTTCAAGTCAATAAGGGAGCACAATCTTGTTGCTTGGGTATGTCTTTCTTCTTACCTTTAATTTCTTGCATGACTTGCGTGGATGAATTTATGGAGGATTTAAAATAAAGATGGATTGAAACTCTATTTTTATAATGTATCTCTTAGTCAGAAGCGTTAAGTGCCTTACATTTTGGTCATTTTAGGCACATCCATTGTTTAAGGATCTAAGGAAGTTTTCAAGACTGAAAATAACACTCTTGGATGGTCCAAAACAAATTTTTGGAGTGTATTGAATGTTTCAGCTACAAAAAAATGTTCTCTGTCAAAACAAAAGAAGTAGGATGGTGGTGGAAGTTGATCTGGAAGCTAAGGACCCCAAACATGACTCAGATATTTTTATGCCTTGCCATTAAGAATAAGTCTCTAACTCCAAAATTTTTACAAAAGAGGAACAAACATGACTCAGGGATATGCATGATATGTAAAAGAGATCAAGAAAGGATTTCCCACTTTATTATAAAACTCCAATGTGATGAACAAGTTTGGTCAGAAGCTGGTCAATTTTAAGGGTTTCAAAATGTGGTATTGTTAACACCGAAAAATCGTACACCTATTAGTACAATCCAAATGACACTAAAAGTGTCCAACAGAATGCACAGGTGTACATTTTCTAGCCAAATACATTATTAAATTTAAAAAATCAAAGTTCTCTTAAGGTCCAAAGTTTATAAAGGAAAAACAATTAAGGTCATGCGTCTATTTCTTCAATAAACAGGCATGCAGGGAATAACCTCCAAAAGTTGCGTGTTTGCAGAAAATGATGACTCAGCGATCCAGGACCACTTTACACACTTGGGGCCGATTCTCTGACATGAGTTCAATCCAGTACAACCAAATTCGAGTCACCTTGGAGATATGCAACCCTAAATGGAATCATCTTGTCCTACTCATGTGTCTTTATCATACATTTACCAAGCCAGGGAAGAATTGAAATTTTTATATATAAACCGGCCATGGATGTTGACCAAATTGTTGTTTGAGCAAACCACCATTACATTGTTGAAGCCAAAGAAGTGAAGAGCACTAACATGTTGGTCATATTTCTTCTAAGAAAGTCATCATCTTAGTGAGAGAAGAGGAATCCACCATTGGAGAGTCTTCACGCTTCTTTGATAGAGAGGTGAAACCCCCTTGCTGAGGACTTTTTAGCTCCATAACTTAAAAAATTCTCTTCAAGTGTCTAATATTCATCTATTGTATTCAACCTCTACGACCAGCAATCAATAAAATGAGATTTTTCCATATATGATTGATTTGTTGCTCCAATTGAGCAATGTTTTTGTTTATGCACCTCTTTTTTTAGTTTATGCTTACGTATGCGTTGTTTCCACTATTTACAATGTTGTGTTTATTTAAGTCTATCCACTAACATCACCAAGTTTGATAGTGATCCTTTGCAGGGAACAATACAATGCTAAGGGGGTATCTTTTGGTACACTTGTGCTCCAAAAACACTACAACAGGAATGGCGACCATACTACTCTCTTTTCATTAGTCTAGAGATTGTTTTTGCAAGACGTCCTCTCTGCACAACCATCCTACAAGGCGCTTTTCACCTCTCTGGGTTTTTTACATACCCCTAGGACCTGTTCTAAGCCAGTGGAAGTGAAAAATTTTATGTTCTTTATCATATGTGCGCCTTTTTCTCTAACAGACATGGCTTGTGTGCCTTTTTCTCAGACAGATGCAAGCACACATTTGTGTTTGTGTTGTATTACTACAACCACCATCCAAAATTTTGCCTTATCTTGGTTTCAGAGCCTCCCGCACTACAACCACCCTCCAAAATTTTGCCTTAGCTTCGTTTCGGAGCCTCCTGTGCTACAACCACCCTCCAAAATTTTTCCTTAGCTTCGTTTCAGAGCCTCCCTACCAACCATCTTCACAACATGTCTTGCACTGTCAAGTACACAGGCCTCATTGGTTTTTTAGCAGCTTGCCAGCCTGTGCATGTTATTTTGCTTCTCTCCCCTCACAGGCTGCCACTCCGGACTTGGGCTGGTTGCTGGCTGAGAAGCTCCCTCAGAAAATTGCACATTCCTGGAGGGGAACCAACCTTCCTTCCAGAAATTGCGCAATATGTCGGGCAACCTGCTCGACTCAGAAATTGTGCAATACAGTCAGACAATCTTCCTTGGGAAAATTGCACAATCTAGCCCAACACTGAAGCTCAGCCTAGAAATTGTGAAAATCAGTTGGGCAGACTACTGAGCTCCAAAATTTCGCAGAGCAGTTAGACATGATTCCTTGGAAAAACTATGCAATCTTCCTAGCATTGTAACTCAACCCAGAAATTGCGCAATTATGGGTAGCAACCACGTGCTCGTCCCAGAAATTGTGCAATCCCTCTGGGAAAACTAGCTCAGATCCTCCCAGAAATTACACAATTTTGAGCAGCAGTCACCTGCTCCTCGCAAAAAATTGTAATCCCTCTAGGACAACTAGCCTAGTTCCTCTAAGAAGGTGTGCAAATCCCTCTCTCAGTCAAGCAGGCTATTACACGTGCCTTCAGGTTGACCTATTCCCTCCAGGACCAAGCAAAACCGATTTACATGCATGGGCTGCTCTTCCCGAAATAGAAAAATACAGCTTGCAAAAGGCATCCCTAGATATAGGGATCTATTCTTAGTAGTTGGAGGTTACATGCAAAGCTCATTTTAGAAACCTCTCGCCAAGTGTCGCTTTTTCCTAGATTTGTGGCATGCACGTCATAACCTCGATCTTAACAAAACTCATTAATCGGATGCTGCAGATATCATTCCTTACATCAATCTTACAGCTATGACATCCCACATTGCATCCAGGAGTCTTCGGGACTTTCAGCTTCGCTGTTTCAGGGTAGGTCTACTTTTCATGTCTTGCGCTGGGTTTCTATCGCTTTTTGTCTTTCTATTTGTGTGAGTGTTATCTACTTGATTTCAATGAGTGTGTTTTGTCATTTCGATGTATGTTAGCTTGTAGAAGCATCGTTTCAGTTTTTGTTCGCATCTCACTGCTATCACATGCATGACACTATTTTTGCACCGACGGTCGCCATTGCGGCAACCCGTTTCACACACATGCATGTTTTCCCATTTTCTGAATCCTGCACTTCATGTTTGCATGCATTATCATTCACTCTTGTTTACACTTAGTTTCACCATGCATTCAAACTTCTCATGTTTTCAATCACCTGTCGGTGGGTATAGGTTGCCCTGGCCTGGATCTTGCGTTGCTTGGCTAGCATTGCACATTTATGGAAGTGAAGGCTTTTCTTTCCCTCCAAAAATTGCACAAATATGGCCTAGCACTCACCTCTAGGCTTGCATTGCACAATTATGGGAGGCAGTGCCTTGCTAGCCTGAGAAACTACGCAATGCACTTTGTTGGTTTGCATGTCACTGCTGATTGAAATTTGAGCATTCCACAGTTTCAGCCCTTAGCAGGCCAGGTTGGATTGTGCACTATGTAGTTCCAGTAGTAAGTCAACCTTCCGACAGCCTGGACTATGTCTTGTGAGGTTTTGGCAGTTAGTCTCCCAACCTCCTGGTGAAAATTGCACAATCTTCACAAAGAGTCACACATGTATGTTGCATGTCAGGCCTCCAGTTTTATGGTTTTCAACTGACAAATTTCTTGTCATGAGTTTTTCTATGTCTCAAGGTATCATAGGTGTTCATTTGCCTCTCACCAGCACATGTACAATGGCTTCCAGGAGAGCAGAGTCGATGACACCATTCAGAGCAAAACTAGGGATGCAGTCGATTAAGTGTCTATGAACTTGCCTATCTATGAAGACATCAAGTTGTTCATGGACAAGGATATCAATATGAAATGGCAGTGGCATCACACCAAGTAGCACAGAGGTGGATAAAAGTTGCAAGTTCAAGCAGATCCACTTGTGATGAAAGAAGCTTTGGAGATTGAGGCTATGAGGTGTTAGACTTTCTTTTCACGAACAAGATCCATTGTTCTACCAGTGTGTTGCCAGGTGTTGAAGCGGCTACAACCACCCTCTAAAATTTTGCCTTAACTTCGTTTCGAAGCCTCCCTACCAACCATCTTCACAACATGTCTTGCACTGTCAAGTACATAGGCTTCATTGGTTTTTCAGTAGCTTGCCAGACTGTGCATGTTAGTTTGCTTCGCTCCTCTCACAGGCTACCATTCGAACTTGGGCTAGTTGCTGGCTGAGCAGCTCCCTCAGAAAGTTGCACAATCCTAGAGGGGAACCAACATTCCCTCAAAAACTTGCACAAATTTTTTGGGCAGCCTATTGGGCTCAAAAATTGTGCATACAATCAGAGCGTCTTCCTTGGGAAAATTGTGCAATATGGCCCAGCACTGCAGCTCAGCCCAGAAATTGCGAAAATCGGTTGGGCAGACTGTTGAGCTCAAAAATTGCCCAGAGAAATCAGACAGGTTTCCTTGGAAAAACTGCGCAATCTGGTTAGCACTGCAGTTCACCCAGAAATTGTGCAATTCTAGGCAGCAGTCACCTGCTGCTCATAGAAATTGCACAATCCCTCTGGGACAGCTAGCCCAGCTCCTCCCAGAAATTGCACAATTTTGGGCAGCGGACACCTGCTCCTCCCAAAAATTGTGCAATCCATCTAGGACAACCAGCCCAATTCCTCTCAGAAAGTGCGCAAATCCCTCTCTCAGTCAAGCAGGTTGTTGTATGTGCCTTCAAGTTGACTAGTTCCCTTCAGCACCAAGCAAAAATGATTTTCATGCATGGGCTTCTCTTCCCGAAATAGTAAAAGGCAGCATGCAAAAGGCATCCCTAGATCTAGGGATATATTCTTAGTAGCTAGAGGTTACATGCAAAGCTCATTTTAGAAACATCTTGCCAAGTGTCACTTTTTCCTAGATTTGTGACATGCATGTCATAACCTTGATCTTATCAAAACTCATCAACCGGACACTGCAGATCCCATTCCTCACATCGATTTTGGAGCTCTGACATCCCACATTGCATCCAGGAGTCTTTGGCACTTTCAGCTTAGCTGTTTCAAGGTAAGTCTGCTTTTCATGTCTTTCGCTAGGTTTCTGTTGCTTTTTGTGTGAGTGTTGTCTACTTGATTTTAATGAGTGCTTGTTGTTATTTGGATGTATGTTAGCTTGTAGAAGCATCGTTTCAGTTTTCGTTCGCATCTCTTGTCGCATGCATGACACTGTTTTTGCACCAACGGTCGTCGTTGCAACGACCCATTTCACACACATGCATGTTTTCCCGTTGGTGTTTGCATGCATGATCATTCACTCTTGTTTAGACTCAATTTCACCATGCATTCAGACTTCTCATGTATTTAGTCGCCTATCGGTGGGTCTTCGCTACCTTAGCGTGGACCTTACCTTTGCCCAGCTAGCATTGTCCGTTTATGGAAGTGAAGGCTCTGCCTTCCCTCCAGAAATTAAACAAATATGGCCCAACAATGACCTCCAGGCTTGCATTGTGCAATTCTGGGAGGCAGTGCTTTGCTGGCCCAAGAAACAACGCAATGCAGTTTGATGGTTTGCATGCCACTGCTGACTGGAATTTCCCATTGCACAGTTTCAGTCCTCAACTGGCCAGGTTGGGCTGTGCACTACGCAATTCCAGTAGTCAGTGAGCCTCCCAATAGCCTGGACTATGCCTTGCATAGTTTTGGCAGTTAATCTCCCAGACTCCCAGTGAAAGTTGTACAATCTTCACAGACAGTCACACAAGTATGTTGCATGTCAGTCCTCCAGTTTGTTTTTGTTTTAGACTGACGGATTACTTGTCATGAGTGTTTCTATGTCTCCAAGTATCCCAGGTGTTCGTCTGCCTCTTAACAGCACAAGTACAATGGCTTCCATGAGAGCAGAGTCGATAACACCATTCATAGCACAATTGGGGATGTAGTCGATCAAGTGTGTATGAACTTGCCTATCTATGAAGACATCAAGTTGTTCATGGACAAAGATATTAATATGAAATGGCAGCAACATCACAATGAGTAACACCATCAACAATAGCAGAAGGTCGCACACATGCGTGCAACAAATGCAAGAGGAAGTTTGTTGACAACGCAGAGGAAAATATGCTGAAAGGATTAATGAAGCTTAGGAATCTTAAAGAAGTAGAAGTAGAGATGCGGTTCTATGTCGATGATGTGGAGGGCTTCGAGTACACGAAAATCCATTGTTGGTAAAGTTTTAAAGACCGCAAAATTAAGATCAAAGTGGAATTATGTGAGAGGAGGTATGATAGATTAAGAGTGGTGTGAAACATGGAGGATATGAATGATGATTAGAGATAAGATACGAATATGTAAATGTAATGATATTTTATATAAAACCTTGATTTTATTTTTTACCCTACTAAATATTGTCGTATCTTTGTTATAAATATTGTTTTTTTTAACGAGCTTGTTGTACAAAGACAAACATTAAACATTGTGAAAGCATTTTTAAAAATGCTTACTTTTTATGAGTATTCAAATATTGATTTTAATTGTAATTTAAATTGAATTTTTAATGTTCATACGATAATAATTAGTGATTAAAATTTTGATTATTATTTAAAAAAATCAATGTAAAACAAATATGCTTTG
>APFE031211859.1:0-17716 GCA_000404065.3 Pinus taeda | reverse complement strand
TGAAATGCTCTCATTGCCCATTGTAATGAAGCAAGACCTCTGAGATGGCAAAGCGAGTTTAGAACGAACTCCCATGAGCAGGTCGTTGGGCAGTTCCTAAAACACTATAGATGGAAAGAATATGCTATCTGTGTGAGAATATGAACATCAAAGATGAAAATCACTTCCTCTTAGAGTGCCCCGTGTACAACCACATTAGATCTCAGTTTCATAATCTTTGTGTTAATACTTCCTAGCCTTTAGGATGGTCAAATTATTAGGTTAGCTTGGAGAGGCTTCTCTCCAAAGCCTTTTAGCACTATGGATAAATATCTTAAATCAAATTAAATTAAGTATTTTTCTTAGGTCCCCCATAGACCAAAGAGTTTGGTCTCAGTGGAAGTTAACCACACCACCAACCAACATCATCATCTGATAGTTCCTGCTTGTAATTATGGTCACTTCCTTGAAATATATATATATAATATATAATAATATTAAATTATATATATATAAGTGAGCTTATATATCTATTAAAAACTATTAAATATATAATTCCTCTTAGAGTGCCTCGTGTACAATCACATTAGATCTCAGTTTCATAATCTTTGTTGCAATACTGACCTTCCTAGCCTTTTACGATGTCAAAATTATAGTGAGTTTGGGAGGCTTCTCTCCAAGCTTTTTAAGCATAGGAATAAAATCTTAATCAAACTAAATAATTCTTTTTTTCTTTAGGTCAAGAGACCAAAGTTGATCTCAGTAGACATTAACCACCACCATCATCATCATAGCTTCCTTGCCTGTATATCTGGTCCACTTCCCTTATATAATATATATATAACAGAATTTATATATTTATTAAAAACTATTAAATATATACAAATTATTATTTAATTAAGAAAATTGATTTAATTAAATTTATGAATTAAAACTAAATATAAAATTCTATATATTAAAACTAAATATAATATTCTATTATACCAGTAAAGATAGTTTTTGGTTTCTAACTTCGATAGGCCAAAGATCCCGAGTTCCCATCCTCTTGGGACTTAAAAAAGACATGTCAACTACTGCACAGCTCCATGCCACCGGATATTGTGAGATGGTTTATTTAAATGTGCTTACTTCTGCTGTATAAAATTATGATTTGTTATAGCCTTTTAATTTATAGAACTGATCTACACATCTTTATTTTAAAAAATTAAAATTAATCATGACCCTGGATACTTTGCATTTGTTTCGAAATAGTGAAAACATATACATATATATCTTCATTTTTCTGAATATGCTTAACGCCATTTGTTCCGCGATCCAGTGTGTGAATTTTATATTTCAATGTATTTACTTGACGAAAAAGAAAAATAACTTTTTATAAATTGGCGGCTGATAAGAAAAACAATTTTTTATTTTATTTTTTAAATTAAGAAATGATTTGAAATGAAAGACAATTGAAAAGTTTTAGCTATCTGCAAAATAAAAAAGAAATGAAATTTCAAGAAGACTGAGATACCCTGATATTATATCGAGCTTATGTTGGGAAGGGATAATGCCACTAAGAAAGCCGTGATTAAGCCCAGATACAGCCTAGAAGAATTTCCCAAGTATTGGGCACTTTACACGATAATCTGTTTACATACAATTGAAAAACTGGCAGCTTCTGCACTTAGCAGAAGCTCACTTGAGATCCTCCCTGTCAGATTATTGCAAGACAGATTAAAGCGATAATCCTGCATGCTGCTTCAGCTACTCTACAGAGTGGCGTTTCTCCAGCTCTCCACAGGCCCGCCACACCGGGAGGAAAACAGGGCCGCGTCACCAGGCCTTTTACTTGGCAAGCGGCTCTTCAAGGTTACCGCAGGTGCAATCAACTTTTTTTCTCAGCAGGGAAAAAAACGCCTACATATAAACAGCATATTCCAGAAAATGTCTATCGATGCTAAACTGTTCAGGATACTATCTATATGCAGCATTAAAAGCTGGCCTTATACCACATTATTTACAAAACTATATACACAGAGTGCTAATATTCAAACATTATCATCTATATGCAAAAGCAACAGTGTGTCATTGTTTACCTATATACCATATACAAAAATGAAGAGCGAAATGCATATTAAAAGATACGTATCTATGCTGGTTCAGTTCTGCACACGAAAGAAAGAAGAGAGTGCGTGCTCTACCCAGGCAGGAGAAGGCATCCAGCTTATGTAGTCCTTTTTATCATTTTTATCTGAATATGTAAACCTTCTAAAGTATCTAGCAGACCCTTTTTTGACATCTTGTCTGCATTCTTGTTGTAGTCCCCGCTGATATGTTGAATGGTGGATTCCTAGAATGTTGCCCATAACTCTTCAATTCACTTAGCCAGCCTTGTAGTGAATTTTGTTGGATATTGTTTTTACCAATGATATGATCAATGCTGCAACCCGAATCTCCATAGATATGTATGTGAGGGATACCCATGAATTTTGTGAACTAGAGTAACCCCACAAAGCAATGGCTTCTGCTTTCATGCTCTATCCCTCTCCCGCTAACAAGTGTATCCAATACTCTTGAATTTGATCCAAACGCCACCCCGGCACCTCCCTCCTTGTGAAGCCCCATCAAAATAGCTTCAGGGGTATGCATTGCATGGAGCCGTCCCCTTGTCATCTTTATCTTTGTGCCCATTGCCGTTGTCCTGTCCAACACTGATCCATCGATCTATCTTGTCAATAATCATCTCTTCTTTCAACTTAAACTTTCCAAAAATAAACTGATTGCACCATTTCCAAATCTCCCAGAAAACTGCCAAGGAGAGCATCCTCTCCCAGAAAACTGCCAAGGAGAGCATCCTCCATGTGGAGCATTGAGTACTCCACCATTTTAAACAGTCAGTTATATTATTGTATTGGACATATGGAATATTCATATTGGTTGTGAAATGTTTCCATATACAGACCGAACATGGGCATTGCAGAAATAGATGTCTATTATCTTCCCCCTCGTTCCAATATGGGTAGGAGATCTTCGACCCTTGTCGATTTCTCTTTTGAAGATTGTCCCACGTAAGGTTTTTATTCTACCATGTCAGCCACAGGGACACGATTAACTTGATAGGCATATTCGTACACCAAAACTTATAGAACCAACATCTTCCAATGAGCTGTAGTTCCCTCATGCAAAGGTTAAGGTAACTTTTTGCTACTTCTATCTCCCCGGTTTTCCTTTTTTCCAGTCCAAGTGATCCAATCTCCCCTGCAGTCATAGAAAAAGCCAACACTTCTCATCATATGTATGATTCGATTCCATTCCAGTTCCAAATGTCCAGTGAGATCCAGTTGATTAGACTCCTTCCAAATTGGTACGTTACCAATCCATTCCCAAATGACCTGGTTCCGAAAGAAGATGCCTCTACTATTGAAAAGGTTTAATAATTCGACAAAAATAAGTCATTATGTGCTCGTACCCAGGATACGATCCTTTCCCATAATTATCCGGTGTCCAGTGCCGAATTGCCAGTGTATGTTTTGTAAGAAAAGCTCTTTAATCTTGTTAAAACTGCACCATATCTTCGATCCCTTTTTGTTGCCAATTGATCCCTGGCGCATCCAGCAGATAAAATCTTTATTCTTGAGATATTTGTAATGGAAAATCTTACCCCATATGCCTTCACCAAAGATTCCCCACCATAACGACTTTAGCAACAGCGCCCAGCCAAAGCATCTGATATTTATAATGCCCCAACCTCCGAGCTTTTTCGGTCTGGCAATCTTCTTAAGTTTGACAAGATGGAATGTGAAGCTTTTTCCAGCCCCAGACCATATGTATTGCGCCATTATACGATTTAGAGAGTTTATAATGAGTTGTGGGATTCGAAATAAATGTGCCCAATAGATGCCCAGTTGGGTGAGCATCGAATGGGTGAGGGTTATATGGCCTCCCAAAGAGAGACACCGGTGTTCCAACCCCTGATTCTCTTATGAAATTGATCGACGAGCCACATCCAGTCGTTGTTCTTGTATTTACATGGCTTTAGGTGATATCCTAGATATTTCATGCCCACATCGTGTGGTTCCGCTCCCACCCCGAAATTCCTCTGTATATATATGCTATGTCTTCTAAATTGCATGACCCATATAGAATGGAGGATTTCAGATAATTTATAAATAGACTTGTGGCTCGCCCAAATCTTTTGAAGATTTGGGATAGTGTGAGCCATTTATATCAACTAATCATTCCCATTAACAGAATATCGTCCACAAAAACACTGTGAGAAATAGATATTTGTCTATTGATTTGTAATGCATCAAACTGACCTACTGCCACCGCTTTTTCAACATGCAGGCTTAGACCGTCCATAACAAGTATGAATAAAAGGGGAGAAAGGGAGAAACCTTGTCTAAGTCCTCTACCGGCTCTGGAAAAACGAAATGGATAACCATTGATTACCAAAATGTATCTGACATTGGTGATGCATGCCATAATCCATTTAGCTGCATTGGGCCTTATACCAATTTTGTGTAGAACCATTTGCAAATATCCCCAATCTAAGAAATCATATGCCTTTTTTAAATCAATCTTCATAACTGCAACATTCATCTTTTTATCTGAATAGTATGTAGGCACTCCTGAGCTATGGCCACGACATCATGAATTTGTTTGTTCTGAAGGAAGCCATATTGTTTCGGGGATATATATTTTGATAACTTTTCCTTCATCCTCGTGTAGATGGTCTTAGAAATAGTCTTATAAATAAGATTGCAGAGAGAAATGGAGCGAAAATCGGCAAATGTGGTCGTCGTTGCCTTCTTAGGGATGAGGGCAATGTAAGTAGAATTAATATGTGGATGTATATACCCCTTAATTCTTGTCTCTTCCACCATGTTTAGAAGGTCCTCCTGGAAAATGTCATAGAAATGAACAAAAAGTTCGACCGTCTAGCCATCCGGTCCCGGGCTTTTGTCACCCTTCAACGTTTTTATAACCTAAAACAGTTCCTACACCATGACAAGCTTGTACAGCTCCTCATTCGCCGCTTCCTCAAACATCATAGGGTATTCACTTACCCCCAGACTTGTGCCTCCCTGCTATCAAGTTCCTTGCGCCTATAGGCATGTTCAAAGTGTGTGACTGCAAGATTAGTGATCTCCTGTTGCTAGCGATAACAATTCCCTTCAGCATCTGCTATCTCCCAAATGGGATTCACCTTCCTTATGTGGTTGGCATAATGATGGAAGAACTTAGTGTTCTTGTCCCCCCTCCCAGATCCATATAGCGCGGCTTTTTAAGTGCCATGTGATTTCCTTATGCTGAAGGATCTTCTTCTTCTTCATCTCAAGTGCGTGAATTTGTTCCCACACTTCAGTAGACGGGGAGTGTGTTGCCATATGATCATGTAGAGGCACAAGGGCCTTTTCTATATTTACCAACTCCTGTCTCTATAGTGTCTTCTTCTTTGGTTCCCATCTCTTAACCACTACTTTTAATGCACGTAGCCTGTGCAAGATGTCCTCCATGGGGGATAGACCAATAGTTTTGTCTTCAGACCAGTGTGCATGGACAAGGTCCTCAAATTCAAGGTCTTCCAGCCATACCCTGTTAAATTTAAATGGCATACCAAATTTCGTATCCCCACGTCGCCATGAGAGAATAATTGGCGGGTGGTCTGATATATAATTATTGACAATACAGGATTGCACATTGCCGATTTTTTCCACCATTTGTTCATGTAAAAGGAATCGATCCAGTCTCTTTGCTATGTAGTTCATTCCATCCCTACCATTGTCCAAGGTAGGTGCACTCTTATATGGGCAGATGTCAACCAAATTGTGTTCAAAGATAATATCTTTGAGTTTTTGCACCATTTGATCTATACTTCAGGAATAGCCCCACACTTCATCTAGCCCAGTAGTGAAATTTAGGTCTCGAGCCAGTATCAGAGAAATCAAATGTAAAATTCCAAATGCTTCTATATTATTCCAAAAACCATGGGCGTATACGTTGAGAATATGAGTCTCCCCCGAGAGGCCTCTAATGCTGTCGGCCAAGAAAATACTCGTTGAACAAGGAAAATCTTTCATCTTAGCCCAACAGGGATCCCATAGGGCAGCCAAACCCCCTGACCTTCCAGTAGCATCAGTAGCT
This sequence comes from Pinus taeda, assembly GCA_000404065.3. Taxonomy (NCBI): domain Eukaryota; kingdom Viridiplantae; phylum Streptophyta; class Pinopsida; order Pinales; family Pinaceae; genus Pinus; species Pinus taeda. The sequence goes on along the minus strand of APFE031211859.1, from coordinate 11,608 downwards.
ACCATATACCAAGTAGGGAGCATCCGTTTGAAGTAGTTGATAGATTGAGAAGCCGAGTGCATAGTTTCTTGTATGAGGATAATAATAAGACAAGAAGAAAGGAAAAGCTCCTTGAGGGCGAGGAATTTAGAAAGGGCCCCCAACCCCCAATCCCCGAATGTCATAGAAAGAATGGAATTCATGAAGGGCGTGAGGCTGACATGGTTGTTCTAAGGGCCCCGAAGAGAGATGGGGATGAAATAGGAATATTAATGAGAGAAGGAGAATTTGTCACAGTAGTATTAGTATTAGTTTGTCGGGGGTGTCTTCGAAAATGTTGGCTACCTCTGTTTTGTTTCCTTCTAACGGTAATGTTTCCAGCAAAGGATGGGCTAATGACCGGGGAAGATGTGCCTGGGGTTTGTGGATAGTGAGTGAATGTAGGTCAGATGGCAAGTTAGAACGCAAGTGGATATTTTTTGAGAGGAAAAAATTGCATATTGGCTTATTTCTTAAAATCGAAGTATACATATGCGACAACCTCTAGGACATGTGTGTTAAAAGCTATCGCATTCTGCCAATCCAGGATATAAACAGTTAAACATAGAAACTTGCAAAGTATCAATGACTTCAACAGGTTTTATTGCATTTACTTGGATATCAAGTAATTATTAAATGTCTTATCTACCAAAGTAATGTTTCCTTTGATTTTTTCTCTATATCGATATTGTGCCTGTGTATATATTCATGTGTATATGTGATACTTCCAGCTCTTAAAAAATTATATAATTGAAGAAATCTTTGTTGCTAAAAATTTAAAGCCAAACTGTATAATGTACTCATCCCCATGGTCAAAAATTTGTAACCACTTCACATACCTGAACATTACAAATTCAAGAATAAAACCCACACCCTGACCAATTAATTTTGCTGCATTATTACTTCCAGGCCAAAGGCCCCAGCCCATGGCTAGATGATATGGAGAAAATGTCAGAGGATAGCAGGATGGCATATTGGGGTCATTTCAGAATCTGGCTTCTAATGGTATTAGGAATAACAAATTACATGGCTATGAAGGAGGGGAACGTCTCTCTACTTTCACCACAGACATTTCCCTATTCAATCAACACAAAAAGGATGCTGATAATACAGACTCACCCAAAACCATTAATTTGACCCACTTCACAATATTAGAACTGTTGCCGATTTGACCCACTTCACAATATTAGAACTGTTGCCGGAGTTTGCCTTTTTAATGCAAATTAATTCAGCCGTTTACGATTTTAAGAAACTGTATAGTGAACGTGATAAAGAAAATGAAAAAAAATACGATAACAGCTACCGCAAGAAATATTTTACAAGATATACATACTCCAAGCAGCCAGGGGATCCACTGCAACAGAACCTGAAATTTTCCACTCTGCCGCCCGAGTAGGGCCATACTTTCAGAATCTTTAGCCGCTGCATCCAAACTTTCAGGATCATTCGCCGTTACATCCAAAGTTCTTTTTTTCACTTTCTTCACCACGCGTTCAACTACTTTATCGAGCAGTTCACCTTCGTCACTGATAAAACAAATAAAATTAGTAAGCAACGTTTATCTATGTATCCAACATTAAAATAGAATAGACATAGGGAGGGAAGTATAAGTTCTCACGTATAATTTGCATCAAATTCGAATCCACTTATTTCAGCAGCACGAGAAAGAGCCTCTCTCCACTTTTGAATCGTTGCTGGGTCGTGTCGCGGCTTCTCCTCATGAGTTTGAGCATCATATGTTTTCTTGTCTTCCAGTTTCTGCAGGTCCTGAGCGTAAACTCCACCTTTGGCCTGCGTGCAGCGAAGCTGAGCAGGCTTCACATGATAAAATACCGGAATTATCGACGCCCCTGACTCGAACATTTGGACGAGCTCGTCCAAACACCATTTAGATTCGGCATATCTCGGAGAAAATATACCCACATGGACGGATGCAGTTCGAATTGCTCTTTGTATTTGCAAAGTAAGATTCAGTCCCACTTGCAATTCCGGTTTGTCCAGAAATACTCGAAACCCTCGTTGAAGAAGGCGTCTGTAAAGATGACTCGCAAAGGTATTCTTCACATCTGGACCGCGGTGATTGATGAAGACATCATACCCGCAAGAGTCATCCTCCAGAGACGTAGCGGCGGAGGTGAAGGTGGAGGCGGATGGAGCAGGGGGTGTGGATATGGATATGGATTGCAGTTCAATTTCTGGGTCTGCCATTGAAGAGTATATTTAAGGCATTACAGATTTTCGATTGGCCTTCTTTCTCTACGTTGAAGTCAGCCCTGTGCCTTTGGTACTACCCTTCTCTGATAAAAATAGATTGCTTTGCAAAGTGACCGTGCTTCAGATATTTAGGCTCTGTTAAGCATGAATTCAGCTAGGAAAATACATGGAAAATTCATTTAACGCGTAACAACATTTTCTATGTCCCTAACTATGTCCGTGTGGGGACTATGGAAAGTTCTTTCTCTACCTGGAAGTCAGCACTGTGCCTTTGCAAAGCACCGTGCTTCTAGATATTTAGGCTCTGTTAACAAAAAATAGATTGCTTGGTAAAATCGAGTGGCTAGGCGTTTTTGGTCATTTGAGATAAGCTTCAAAGAGTAGTTTCAAGGGATAGGCTCTGCTATCTAGTCTTTTACTAAATCATAAATGTCGGCGTTCAATATACTATTGATGTTACCGGGGTAAGAATAAATCATAAATGTGTTCTAAGTAGATTTGTGAATTTCAATCTCCTTTTATCTTAAAACTCTTTTTCAACTACTTTTGCATCTCAATTTTCATTAATCTTCCTCTAAAAGTGCCTTGTTTTTCCCGAGTTAGCATAAACATGTTAATTGTTGCAATTTTATTCCATAGTAATATCTTTTGTTTAATTCTCTCTTTTTCTAATCATGTAGTCTCTTATTTGCAAGTTAAAAGAACAAGTTATTTCATTCTCAATTTTATTTTATGTTATAAAATATTTGACATTAAAAATTATTTCAATTTACAAAGTAGATTTAAGGATATAGATTTTGTTATTCATATGATAACTTTATATTTATATAATGAAAAATAATTAGACCTTAATTCCATTAACTTGTATATCTTTAAATTTTATATGATTTTAATTTAGTATATGTGTGTGTGAGAGAGAGAGAATTGATAAGGAAAAAAACTACTAGGACTCATACTTAATGCTTTTGAACTAAAAGATTTATAATAATAAGATATCTATAATTTATTTTTATTCTTACTCATACAAAACATTATAAATTCTTCAGAGTTTTGAAAATATAAGCAAAACAACTAATCCTTACTTCTTATTTAAGAATTATGTGTTATAATTATATTAAATTGAACTTCAATTTCATTTAATCATTGAAACAATTAATTTATAAAACAACCCAAAATATATTATAACTATTAAGGAATTCAGACTTCTGTGATCCATAACATTGTTAGAGGTGAAATCACATAAATGATCTTTTGTCGACGCATTTCGAACCAACCAGTGTGGTTCATCGTCAGGACAAGTTGAAGAACCGATCCAGCTTAGCTAGTTAAATAGTATGGGTAGAGACTCCAACAGCTAGAATGATAACGGCTAACTTTGACCTTATGACCCCAGCCAGATAATTATTATATTTTAATTATGATTGTTCCTGGAAAAAAGTTAAATTAGGAAAATTTATATAAGAAAAGGACTCCCAGGAATAATCATAATTAAAATATAATAATTATCTGGCTGGGGTCATAAGGTCAAAGTTAGCCGTTATCATTCTAGCTGTTGGAGTCTCTGCCCATACTATTTAACTACCTAAGCTGGATGGGTTCTTCAACTTGTCCTGACGATGAACCACACTGGTTGGTTCGCAACGCGTCGACAAAAGATCATATTATAACTAATTAAATCAACATTAAAACCTAAAAAACAATTAAATTATTTTTAAAAATCCACCAAAAAATACAATTAAATTATTTTAAAAAATACACAATAGCATTTTGATTTTTATTTATTTTTTTAAATAAGAAAAGCCTCCAACTCAAGTGCATACCACTTGCTGAAACAACTAAATTTTTAGTAACCTCAAACCATGTACATTCATAAAACTCATAAAACTAGCTGCCTCAATCAAACGTACAACCTTAGCAATCACATTGGGAGTAAGTCCTAGCGTTTCTTTAACAAGTCAAAAACCCCTCAAAATACTTCAGTGCTTTACTGCACTGATAGCAACAATGTAAACTATAGACTTTTTAAACCCACATACAACCTCAACAATCACATTGGGAGTAAGTCCTAGCATTTCTTTAACAAGTCAAAAACACCTCAAAATACTTCAGTGCTTTACTTCACTGATAGCAACGATGTAAACTATAGACATTTTAAACCTTGGTTGGGCATGCTAGTGGGGATCAGGATGGCCTCTCAACTCTTGAGGAAGTGTGAAGTGCATAGATACGCTTATGTCAATAAATTTAAAGTTTTGGGTGCATTCAGTACTATTAGTATGAATGCTATCTCAATCCATTTAAATTTGAATATGTGAAGTTTCAAAATGCATATGACAAGTTCACACAAATAAATAACATATCAAATTTGGAATTCGATATATGCAATCAATCATATTAATATATAATAATCATTTTAAAAACTTATAATCATATGGTGTCTTCTTAAAAGATTATTCCATAAAGTTTTTAGTTGAGACAACAATTTGGTTATTAGGATTGTACAAAGTTTGAACCCTTAACCAATTTAGTTATAAGCACACAAATTCTAACTAGAAATAACTATGGGTGTTATACAACATTGCATTATACAACAAATTGACGTGAATCGTATAGATAAAAGTCAATTGCATTCAGTTTCCAAAAATAAAAATATTTTACCAAAAATTTTATGAGTAATCCTAGTTATAGAGCTTGAGAGTGCAGAACAGTTGTTGGAAACCTGAATTCCCAGTTATAAATATTCAAAGCAATTATGCTTTATTGGGGAGTTGTGGATTTAATACGGGCACGCCGGAGAGATTGAGAGTGCAGCGAACTACTTGTATTTAAACTTATGCATTGGGTGCATTCAGTACTATTAGTATGAATGCTATCTCAATCCATTTAAATTTGAATATGTGAAGTTTCAAAATGCATATGACAAGTTCACACAAATAAATAACATATTAAATTTGGAATTCGATATATGCAATCAATCATATTAATATATAATAATCATTTTAAAAACTTATAATCATATGGTGTCTTCTTAAAAGATTATTCCAGAAAGTTTTTAGTTGAGACAACAATTTGGTTATTAGGATTGTACAAAGTTTGAACCCTTAACCAATTTAGTTATAAGCACACAAATTCTAGCTAGAAATAATTATGGGTGTTATACAACATTGCATTATACAACAAATTGACGTGAATCGTATAGATAAAAGTCAATTGCATTTGGTTTCCAAAAATAAAAATATTTTACCAAAAATTTTATGAGTAATCCAAGTTATAGAGCTTGAAAGCGCAGAACAGTTGTTGGAAACCTGAATTCCCAGTTATAAATATTCAAGGCAATTATGCTTTATTGCGGAGTTGTGGATTTAATACGGGCACGCCAGAGAGATTGAGAGTGCAACGAACTACTTGTATTTAAACTTATGCTAAATGGAAAATCCCTTAAATAGTATTGGTGTTATAATTTTTGACCGTGTAAATTTAAAATCAGAAGTCATTCTGACAGATTACATATATTAAAAAGACGTCATATCTGACGAGTTAAATTTTTATCTTGCCATCAAATACGTTTTGAAACCCAAAATACTTCTTGGGTTCAAAATACATCTTACACAAGACGTCAAATGCCAAGCCTGCTTGGATCTATCTAATAATGGGTAATTCATTTTTAAATATATAAAAATTAATAATAAAAATATCAAATGCCAAGCCTGCTTGGATCTATCTAATAATGGGTAATTCATTTTTAAATATATAAAAATTAATAATAAAAATATCAGTGATCCTCTTCCACACGCTATCCCGCTTCGAAGTTCCAATCTTGTACTTTGTACTCTGCGCCACGTGTATATTGCTTGGCCATTCACAATAAGATTCTCAAGCCCCACACAAGATCATATCCCATGTCCACACGAAATATAAAGTTTTTGATTTTAAAATCTAATTTAAATTAAAGTAATTTGGCCCATTTGATTAATCATGTCAACAAAACTAACTTAAATAAAACATACCATGATATCACATGAAAATGGAGCTTAGAGTCTTTGATATAATTTTCTAAATCCAATCAACCAAATTGGCCCAATTATACCGTAGTGTCATGGCTGGGGAAAAATGTTGCGTCATGAAGGAGAGAGTTATTATCCCTATTGGACTGACCATTACATTAGTTTAGTTAAATATGTAAAATATTTTACAATTTAACATGGTATAAATTTAGTTTTTTTTGGTTAATTTTACAAAAAAAAATAAGTATTGTTAATTTATTTTTATATTATTAAATGTAAATTTAAACATATTATTGGAAATATTTTTGTAAAAAGTGTAATATTAAATGACTTTTTTATTAAATTTTTATTTTTTATTTTTATTTTTTAATTTTAATTTTTTGAATTTTAATCAAAAATTTTATAGAGATTTTTAAAAATCTTGAGTTGTAATTGTTAAATCTATATATTTACATAATTTCAGTGCTCTAGAAATTTTTTAGAGCATTAAATTTATTTATACATTCAAAAATATATTTTGTACAACAAAAAATCTAAAAATTGTATTTCCAAATTTTAAGAAATTAAATGAAAAGATTCATTCCTCTATAAATTAGACTAAACTATATTTTATTTTTAATACCTATCCTCCTTACTATCATATAATCACAATCTCTAACTAATTATAACTTGAAATTATGGCAACACATTTACTGGATGTGGTGATCCCTTGCATCCATGAATCGACACTAGTCAAAACATTACAATGAAAATCATGGGCTTCGCCTTTGAATTTGGAATCAACATTTTTGTAAGGCGAATGAAGAGCAATGTAATACTAAAGCTTTAGTCGAGCATTTGCTCCATTACACTTCTGCAAATTGAATATAACATTTTGTCTCTAAATTATCAGAAAACATTTTTGTGCTTTTTATTTTGTGGGGTGTCACTCACTTGTGAGTCGCTGGTTTTAGAATGTAAGTATGATATTTACGCCGTAAAGTGTTTCCCTCTAAAATCAACTCCCCTCTCTGGTTACTTGTCATCTTATAAGCCACAGGATTATGTATTAGACGATTGCAACAATTTCGGCCGTTGATTCAAAAGGGTTGCCCAAAAGGTTTGGCGTTTCATTTGGCACCGCGTCGGTTCATTTGGCACCACGTCGAATAGTTTCATCCGCGCACTGTGTTAAAGCGTCTTCATTCTGGGGGAATTCGAAGCTTCATCACGTTTTGTTCGGTCGCTTGTTTTTCATCCTGTTATCACAGTTTTGCCTCTTCACAGTTTGTTGAGACTCAATTAAAGCTCAGGATCTGAAGCCACCATGGTCAAAATGATCGAGAGCGATTTAAGATCTGTGTCCTGCTTCAAAGATCTGGAATCCAAATTTGTTGTTTGTTACATCCACAGGGATGTCAAAATCTCATTTGTAAACCAAATTGCCATAGGTCGTATTTTGGTCAGATTGAGGGCTCCATATGTTGTATGGGTCGAATTTGCAGGAGTTGGGAACAATGTTGAAGGCCTGCACAATTTTTTTCATTGTTGCCCATTCTCCACAATGCTTTCCAGGAAGTCTGCCTTATGTGGTTCGTATTATGATGATTCCGATATGCAGTAGGAGGGTATCACGTTCCCGTGAACACTCAAATTTTGACCCCGCTGCGTTGGAACAACCATTGGATTCTTTTGGCGCTTGCATGACTGTGGATCTATACGAGAAGGCAGCGGTTACTGAGCCATAAAAGCAGAGCGATGATATGTAAGCAACAACAACCGTTTATTTTGCCAAGGATTTGAATTCGCGACTTCAACAGATATCTCTCAGGTTAATTAACACGCCTACGGAATCCAACGTCTCATTCGAAGTAAAAATAAAGCCAGAGTCAAGGCACATACGGATCGATCGTTACAGTCTTAATGGTTTTGATAGTGGTATGGTTCATTATCAATTTAAAGCATGGTGATGAAAACAAGGAGACCCCTTCGATGAAAACGGATTCCGGGTCTCTTCATTTTCAAGATTTTTACAAGTCCCTTCTCAGGCCTATGGGTTATGGGCCCAAGAAGCCTATCCACAACGGCACTCCGATCTTACTAGCTTCATTTGAAATAAGGAACGCCCACGCCAGGACAAACCCGGAACAGACCAAGCGACAACGCATGATGACATTGTCATCGTTCTTCATCTGCCCACGTTCTTTACTACCGCGAGGACTCTATCTCTACCCTTGCAGTTTGTGCATCGACCAAGTATTACAGAAAACTCTACGGACGCTGATTTAAAATTGCAACCCCTCTTCGGCTCGGGCTTGAGGAAGCCCGTCTTTATGAGTTTTCAAGTTAGCGCCATGGATGATACGTATTTGTTTGTACGTTTCACTTTGTGTTCTGAGTGGAAGTAGTAGTATGTTATTATATTTGGTAAGAATCAAATGTTGCAGAATTACAAATAAATAGGTCAAGACTAATGTGACTGTACTATTTTGATGGGTAGTTTTTAACAAGGTTAAGCTAGTGTGACCGGTTCTCAGGACATGTTATTTTATTGAAAGTCTAGTTGTAGAATGGTTCATCCTAGACATTGTGTACTTAAAATGCTATTCTGGATAACTAATGATAACTAATGAAGGCTGAAGGCTGAGGAGCGCTATGGATTCACAGCGTTGTGGATTCATAAATGGTGGCAGTTCCATAGAATGAATCACTATGGGAGGTCGAGAAGCTTGAATTCTACAAAGTATGTCAACAATGGTCTGAAGCCTTTATGTCTTAAATTGATCAAGTGGAAGGCTTGAAACTGTGGTGAAGAAAAGTGAAATTTTAGAGTGGATATGAGTGCTAGTGATGACCATACCAGAGAAATTTGACACATTCATTCATTGTTGTAATGTATACTCTCTATTTTGTATTTCTATTTTGTATTAAGGGAGAGTATTGGATGTAATTCTTTTAATTGTCATTGTGAGTATCTAAGTGTGATTCTAGAAATAGTTATTTCTTTATCTGTGAGAGAATTGTTTATGAGTCATAGATCCACTTTTATCTTATCTTATTGTCTAAAAATCAGTGATCTAATTCTTATATGTATCTGCTTTGTGTAATCAATAAATACATACAGTATGTAATATATACAGTATGTAATTTATATGGTTAGTTTATTTGCTCTTTCTACTCTCTGTCAATTTTTATGACCATCCCTTAACCGATTCTTCGTCTTTGTCGTCTCTAGCCACTATCCCGAATTCCTTGTTCTACGAAATTTGTATTCAATTCTGCAGATTCCAAGAATTCCAATAAGCTAACACTGACACTTAATTTGGTCTTTGAAATCCCATGTTCTTACGTCTATCAACCCACCATCGGGCAACCCCTCAATATTTCTCCCTTTCCTTCAGTTTCGAATTCAGTCCAGTTGTCGGTCGTTAATTAACGAAACACAGTTTCCTGTCACTTATGCTCATCAGTGAGTCATTGGGCTATTTGACCACCCGAAGAGACAAATCTTGAACCTAGTTCTTTCAGCCACTTGCATTGATGGAATGTCAATTAACAAAACTTAACTACGTTCAAATTTTTTCTGTTAACCAAGAACGAAGACTTGGATCTCGCGCCTTTCATCTTTCTAGATGACCAAACGTCAACTTACAGAACTCAATTATGTTAACCGCAAGCTCTTAACCAGGCACCGGTGAGTTTAGGATTACCTAGAAAAGAATAAGAAAGGTTTCCCAATATAATGAACAAACATCGTGTAATGAAAATAGTAACAAAGCACATCAACACAAATTCACGTTAATGAAGATATAAGGTCATCGGGTTGTAACACCACAAGAACATCCAGTGTATGTTAATCAAGATATAAGGTCATCGGGATGTAACACGACAAGGATGTCCCTCAATTTTCTCTTTAGGATAAGGCCACTTGCACTGTAACCTAATAAAAGTAGAAGTTTTGCTGAGTTAAGTTTACAAAGAGGTTTGGAATGAATTATTCAATCCTTCTATGATTTCATTTTTCGTACAAATTATCAATTTTGTTGTGCACTAAAATGAATACAACACTCAAATATGTACAGATAATATATAACAAAATTAAAAGTATCTACCCTAGAGATAAATATATGAATTACATATGAACAATATAATAATTTTTATTATAGATAATGAGATTTCTTTTTAGATTAATGTGATGGATTCGAATGATAATTTAATTATTAATATAAATCATAAAAATGTAAAATTTAATCATTTCTATTATTATTTAGACTATTTTTTTAATTCGCACTACTATATTTTTATTCACAAAAATTATTTATACATCCCCAATTTAAATATATATAAATACATGTGTATCCTCTAAATTAAAAAAAAAAAAAATCAAAAAAATTTCCAACAATATAATTCCTCTAAATTTACGTTGTTTCCCTCTGAAATCAACTCCCCTCTCTGCTTACCTGTCATCTTGTAAGCCACACGATTATGTGTTAGACGATTGCAACAATTTCATCCGTTGATTCAAAAGGGTTGCCCAAATGGTTTGGGCGTTTCATTTGGCTCCGCGTCGAATAGTTTTATCCGGGCACTATGTGTTAAAGTGTCTTCATTCTGGGAAATTCGAAGCTTTGTGGGCATCAAATTCAGCGAAACTGCAGCGATCATACTTCTTATTCCAGTGCAAGAGAGGACGAGGACGGTGAGCAGACAATGCATTGGTGGGAATCGTGGAAAGCTGGAATGGGAATGGGTGTTGCAATTGGGTTTGGAACTCTCATTGGAGTGTTAGCTCTGAGCAGGCGATTGTGCAGGGGGTATTGCCAGTCTTTTGATAGCATTTCGGGCTTCTGAAGCTTTGACCATCATGTATCGTTTCCAGCGGCTGCCCACCCAGGGTTGGATCTGTGAACTTGGCTGGAATATCACGCAGCCCAGACGTACTTTCAATATATGAGAGGATTGTATCATTCTAAATTAATTAATTTTTTAAATTTATCTTTAATATTAATATATTATTATTATTATTACCATTGTAAAATTACGCGACGCCTGCCCATCCAGGTTTCGACAGGTTGAACATTGCTGGACTGGACTAAACTCTATGAATGTCGTGTTTTCAGTGTAATTAAGGATTTGATATCATGTAAATTAGATTTTTTTCATCTTAAATTATCTTTTATATTAAATTAAAGTTATTTTTTAAAAATTACGAAATCTTTGACTATCGGATATAAATTCCTAGGGGTTGGACATGTGAATCTATGAATGTAACACAAACTATTTCCCTATATATTTGATGTTATGCGAACTCTTTTTTAATTTATTTTTTAAGGAATAAAGACATTTTTAAAGTGTATTTAAATCAAATTTTGAAATTAATAAAAAATAATTAA
>APFE031211858.1:30069-123734 GCA_000404065.3 Pinus taeda | reverse complement strand
AGAGAGTCAAAGGTTATATCCTTGAGATTTCCATTTGCTTGCAAAGACTCAAGATAATTGGAGTATATAGGATATAGTGCCTTGAGAAAAGCAATAAGAGATATATCCAGCTCAACTTTAGTGGATTTGATATCATGCACTATAGATTTTATTTTAGATGCAAGAGCAAGAGGATCATTATTTTGCAGTTCAAGAGTGAAGAGTTTAATCATAAGTTGGACGACTTCAAGTGCAGAATGTGAGTCATAGAGCTCTTTCAGCTTTTGTAAAGCTTCAAAGGCAGTTGAATATGTTGAAATGTGGTGACTCACCTCCTTATTTACAGACGCTGCGATTAATGCATACGCTTTGCTGTTCTTGTTTTCCCAGATGGCGAGCTCTTTGTCTGATGTAGGCCTTTCTGGGTCACTGTCTCCTTCTTCGACACACACTCCTTTCCACAGCTCATTGAAAATGAGGGTGTGTTGTATCATCCGGGACCAGTCAGGATAGTTCTCCTTGCCAGTGAGAACTATTCCTATCATAGAGATGATTGAATGCATTCTGTAAAAGATTACTTCTGTTGATATAAAAAAACTTTTGCTGATAGACTAATACTTTTGATGGAGAAAAAATTTTTTTCTCTTAAAAAACTTTTGCTGCTAAAAAAAATGATTTTGATATGGAAATATACTCAAAATCATTCAAAATTCTGCTACGCCATTTATATATTATTGATCATTGAAATGAATACTGATAACATATATCGCCATATATATATCACAACAAAAAAAATGTTTGAGCGTTTGTGTTAACCCTACCACCGTATCATATATCACAGTTATCACATAAAAAATTTGTGTTTAAACTGTAATATTTATCATACATATAGATAATTGAGCGCTTGTTGCCACTGTAATATATATTGCTACATAAACAAATGCGTGCTTGTGTTACCACTCTCAATTGGAGCATGCTATCACCTTATCACATGCTATCACTGTATATCAATCAACATTTGATAATGGACATCAACTAGGAAGCCGTTTTGGCACATAAGCACACTATTATGTGGGGCAAGGCGTTTATACAGACAACGTTTCAACTTGGGCGTTTACACGGACAGCGTTTACACGGACAGCGTTTACACGGACAACGTTTTAAAACAAAACCCAAACTGGTCGATTCATATACCATTACAATACATATCAACAACGTTTCAATCACCTCAATACATATCAGACAAACAACGTTTTATCACCTCAATACAGACAACGTTTTATCAGAGAGACAACATTTCAACCTCAATACATATCAGACAGACAGCGTTTCAATGGATTGAAAATGATGTCAAACAACAACAATAGTCCGCTACCATGCAGGCATATGAAACAACATATCACGCAACATTTAAAAACTCTCATACCACGGCTCTGGAATCATTTAACAACTCCATGTCAAACAGCTCCATGTCAAACAACGTATGGCATATACTGGGCAGTAGCGTAAATGTCACTGTTCAAACAACGTTTGGGCCTCTATCGTTTCAACAGCTCCATCAAACAATGTTCTTCTTTGATATCCGCTCAATACAACAGCGTTACCTTCAGGCACGCGTTTCACTCTCTCAGATGTTTGGTATGCAGCTTCAGGCAGCGTTTCCTTCAGGCAAGCGTTTCCTTCAGGTGTGGGACAAAGGAGCAGAAGGCAGGCAGTGGATAGGAGTTACAAAGCAAGGTTAAAAAAAGAACCTGGGACTTGTGCTTTGATACCATGTTAGGCCAGGAGTAACTCCAGAAAATTGATTCGTTTATTCATTTAGCCAACTATCTATTATATACATGAATGTGATTGTTCAGTTCACCTTCTCGATGACTGTTCACATTCAATTCCCCCAATCACGGAGGATTAGGTGTCAACAATATTATCTCTATTAGGCATGTACAATACCTTGTTGGAAATACCTCTCCAAGTAATATAGAATTTTTAGCAGGTCCCTACTATGGACCTCAAAAAAAATGTTATTTAGGGGGTCAAAACTGCTCCAAAATTTCAGGACCCGAAAATATGCTAAAAATAGCAAATGCTGAAATAAACAAGGAAATAGATGAAACTGATAGGAGGTCTAGGTGGAATAGGTGGGTGGACACCAATATCCACTTGGATCATTCCCTTGAGTTTCTCTCTCTCCTCTTGAGTGCATAAGTGCATCCTAAAGCCCTGAAGCTTCCTCTCTTCAACTGTTCAGTCTTTCGAAGTGCGCCCTTATGCCCAATATCTCTCCCTACTCCTTCCAAGTACATTGTTAAGACATGAACAAAAAATATGCATGAAACATGTTAGAATAGGATATTTTTCAGGTTGATGGTTTTTTTCCATGAGTGGTTGCAGTTATAGGTATTTCAAGAAAAAAATGGAAATCATGCATGAAGAAGATCAGACAAAGAAGGAAGACAAAGGAAGCAACAAAGAAAAAAGAACACATTGAAGTCTTGATGATCAAAGCACCCTGGAGACTCCGTAACATCAAATATCCTTTAGAGGGTGAAGACATCAATGATAAAAAGCTTAACCCTAGAGAAAATACACGAGTGGAAGCCATGTCACCTTTGAATAAAGTCCATGTCATCACTCACTATGAGTTCTAGTCGTCAATGATAGTGAACTGTCATGTCCTCATCACATGATGATGTGGAAATTATGATGAAATCACGTAATCATTGTAAATAAAAAGAAGCGTAAATCCAAGATCCATGTATAGAAGTAAAAAAGAAATGTAGTTGCAAAAGTCATATGTAATTCAGAAAGTCATTTGGAAGCCCAAAGGTCATTTGGAAGTCCAAAGGTCTTAGAAGTTCAAAGGTCATTAGAATTTGGAAAGCTAAAGGTTATGAGGATAAGAAAAGTCATGCCTTAAGTTATAAGAGGATTCTCATTACTCAAGAAATGGACTTTCAGCCTTGGCTTCTCCCATAGGAATTATAGAGATAAAGATAATACTTTTAGGGATAAAGTGTTGAAAATGCAACAAGATGATGGAGCTTAGTGAAAAGAAGTCGCCTTCACTAAGTGGGCCTGCTGGCTATTTTTGGCGCAAAGTCTATTTTTAGAAATATGGATCATGGTATATGAGTTGCAGGATGCTATTTGTGGATGATTGGTCAAGTTGGTAAAAATAGATGGACCTCTATTTTTAGACATATGGGCGGAGTCTATTTTTAGACTGCCAGGCTAAAAATAGAACAGTCAAAATATTATTAGCTCTTAATAATATTTGGACTATAAACATTATCTTATTCTCTTGAAGCACTTCAGTTCGAGCTACGGATGTGGCACATGTAGCTACCAGAAGGAATATACGTGGTTCTTATGGTTAACTTGAGCTATTGCATGGAGGACTTCAGTGATTGAGTTCTGTGGAGTGGATCAGGAGTTATGGATTTGTGTTCAGTTGCTTAGTTATTAATAGTTGTATTTAGTCTAACTACAATTACACTAGTGTTGAGTGATGTGAATTAGTTATTAATTAATTCACTTATTATTAACTTCATTAAATCACCTGAGGAATACATCCGTTACTCAGTGCATGCGAAAGTTCAGCAGAGACAAGTGTTAGAGATAAGTGAAAGGGCAAGACAACTGTCAGTTGTGACTATAGTTGTGCATGTGATTTGCACAATCAGTGGGATTGAGTTGCCAATGAGGATTGCGTAGTGTCACACAAGGGAAATATGATTTTGGTTCAGCCATTCTCATCCATTCTCATGCAGGATTACGTAGTGGAGGCAGGCAAGGAGATGAGGAGATTTGAGCCAGAGATTGATTCACATCTAAGCTAGTTTGTGTGTAATAGGTGGAGCTAGTATTGTACTGTGTACTGTTACATGATCTCAATAAATATAATATACAGATAGTTTGGGGTTTTTAGTGAGATGCTTTCCCCGTGAAATACTGTGATATGTGTGATTGATGCTTCTATATTCGCATACAATTGTTTCTGCTTCCGCAAAATTGATGATTAACTATAGATAAAATTATGTATTATGCATGCATTCTGCAATAGTGTATAATCAGGATAATCTTGGTTGAATAAGTGTCATATTATTCATGAAATTTCTACATGGTATCAGAGGGTGTAGTTGATCATCGGATCTATTATTCAGAAACTGTTTACATTTTATTTCTTTAGGTAGAGTCTGTAATCGGGCCAGGTAGCCTCTGGATTCATCCTTCTTTTGGAAGGTGAGATATCTAGTGAATGCCCATACAGTTGATCTCTATACAAGGAATACTTTGTTCTCACGAATTTTAGATCAGAAGCAGTTGAGTTTTGAGTTGGTGGAATTCGAATTTGCAGTAGTGTTTTCTTGGTGTCAAATTTGAAATGTCTTTGAACGGATTGCGATTAGAGTATGCCCTTGAGGGCAGCTCGAACTATATTACATGGAAGGACAGGATGGAGGTGGTGTTAGTTGATAATGGGTTGAAGGAGTTCATAGATTCGGATGTCCCAAAACCTACTAATGCTGCTCAAGTCGGGGATTGGCAAAAGAAGATAACAAAGTGTTGAAGGATTCTGTTGGAAGGCATGAGGGATCACATTGTGTCCAGCCTCCATGGAAAGGCTTCTCCATACTTGATGTGGAAGGCATTGATAGATCTATACCAAAGCAAGAGCGACCAGAGGAAGTTGGTGCTCAAGGATGAACTCAGAAACATAAAGTGTGAGAAAGGCGACAGTATGCCCAAGTATCTCATGAAGTTCACCCAATGCCGGGATGAGCTGGGAGGTGTGGGGGTGAATGTTGATGATGAGGAATTGGTGAGCTTGGCTCTCCTTGGTCTTCTGAAGAGTTGGCATTCCTATCAGGACTCTGTCAACGATCGAGAGAAGTTGCTAGGATGGGAGAGACTTTGGTCGGACCTTGTGCAAGAGGAGATCAGGCGGAATACCAGGGGCGGATCTTCATCAAAGGCACCTGATGAAGAAAATTGCGCTTTGTCTGCCAAAGAAAAGAAGGGGAAGAACAAGAAAGCTTCTCATTCCGGTGTGAAAGGCAAGAAGCAAGACATGTCCAAGGGGAAGTGCTTTCACTGTCACCAGCACTGACACTATGCCACAAATTGTCCGCAGAAGAAGAAAAATAAGCAAGCTGTTGGATCTGCATCAGGAGAGGCCTTAGCCTCGTAGTTTGAGTTGGATTTTTCACTGATTGCATGCTTGGTATCAAGTGTGATGGGATCGGTATGGTTCTTGAACAGTGGTGCGTCTTTTCACATGACAGGAGATCGAGATTTGTTTTCTGATCTGGATGAGAAAGATCTTGGAGTGCACATCGAGATGGGCAATGATGGTAGATACAGTGTGACCGGTATCGATACCATTTCCTTTGAGAGGGAGTCTGGTAAACCCTTCATATTGAAGGAAGTGATGCGTGTTCCAGGATTGAAGAAGAATCTTATCTCTATGGCGATGTTAGAAGACAAGGGATATGATGTTGTTTTGAGCAAGGGAAAGGCTTTCCTGTGTAGCAAGACAATTGGAGAAACCCAGAAGATAGGGTTCGAGTCAAGAACCTTTATCAGTTGCATGTAGATGGCTGCTCAGCAATGGCATGCAAGGCAGAAGGAGTGGTGAGCCGGGATGATGGCAAGCTATGACACAGGAGATTGGGCCACCTTCATCATGAAGCCTTGAAGATACTGCGACAGATTTCTACTGGACTTCCTAAAGGCACTCTTGCGCAGTCAGATCAGTGTAAGGGGTGTATTTTGGGAAAGTTTGTGAAAGCCACCTTTCACGAGAAGGATAGTCACACCACGACGATCCTTGAGAGAATTCACACAGATGTGTGTGGACCTTTCTCAGTAGCTTCAACATCAAAGCATAGGTACTATGTGATCTTTGTTGATGATTTCTCCCGAAAGTGCTAGATCTTCTTCATGTAGAAGATGAGTGAGACATACTCAAAGTTCTGTGAGTTCAAAGCACTGGTCGATAAGGAATTGGGGAAGAAGGTGAAGGCTCTTAGGAGCGACAATGGTGGTGAATTAATCTCTGGTGAGTTCAAGGATTTGTGTAGTGTAGAAGGGATTCGAAGAGAGCTCATAGCTCCCCATAACCCACAACAGAACGAGGTTGCTAAGCGGAATAATAGAATGATCGTGGGTGCTGCACGGGCGATGTTGCATGATCAGGGCCTACCCCTTCAATTGTGGGTGGAGGCATGCAATACTGCAGTATATGTGCAGAACTATTGTTCTCACAGGATACTTGGAATGAGTACACCCGAGGAGGCTTATTCTGGTAAGAGGCCTGATATTTCCCATTTGAGGATTTTTGGTTCTCCTGTTTACATGCATGTGACGAAGGATGCTAGGAAGAAGTTGGAGCTGACCGTAGAGGTTGGGATATTTGTGGGGTACACTGATACGCCCCACAACTATCGTGTGTATTTTCCAGAAAGTCGCAAGACTGTTGCGTGACAGGATATAAAATTTTAGGAGGAGAAAGCCATGAAGTGTTCGCTTGAGAGGGAGCCACACTTGCATGCAGATGAGGAGATATTAGTTCCTAAGGATGAGCTTCAGGATGTGGATCAGCCACAAGATGAAGTTCATGTAGTGGAAGAGACCACTCATGCAGCACCAACCATCAGAGGGTGAAAGCGCATTACAGAAGCTGAGCGATTGGCTCAAGATGCAGAGAAGGTTGTAGGACCACCTACAACACAACGTAGACAGAGATAGTCACCTGATTGGTACACTGGATACATGGCTCTTGTGAAAAAATGTGTCGTGACAGAGCCATCCTCTTTCGAGGAAGCTGTGGAGGAACCCGCATGGGTAGATGCCATGGTGGAAGAGTATGATTCGATTGTCAGAAACAGTGCATAGGAGATTGTCCCAAGACCGGAAGGGAAATCAGTGGTGGGTTCGAGATGGATCTACAAAGTGAAGTAGGTAGTTGATGGGAGTGTGGAGAAGTACAAGGAAAGATTTGTTGCCTAAGGCTTCTCACAGATAGAGGGGATTGATTATGAGGAGACCTTTGCACCTGTCCCAAGGTATTCTTCCATACGGACGATTCTTGCTCTCTTAGCGCAGATGGGGTGGCACATTCATCAGATGGATGTGAAGACTGCATTCCTCAATGAAGTCATTGAGGAGGAAGTGTACATAGAGCAACCCGAAGGTTTCAAGATCTTTAGCAGCGAGTCACATGTGTGTAAGCTCAAGAGAGCATTGTATGAGTTGAAACAAGCACCTCGTACTCGGTACACATAGATAGACAGCTATTTCACCAGACTTGGATTCTCCAATAGTGAGGCGGATCCTAACATATACCAGATTGTGGTGGAGGGTAAGTTGCTTATCATTGTACTATATGTAGATGATTTGATTCTAATGGGAGATGAGCTGTTGATACTTTCATGCAAGGAGGATCTTGCTTGGGAGTTTGAGATGAAGGACTTGGGCCTCCTTCATTATTTCCTGGGATTGGAAATTTGGTAGCGTAGTGATGGACTGTTTGTTTCTCAGGGTAAGTATGCTCGGGAGATACTGGAGAAGTTCAACATGCATGGCTGCAAGCCTATTGATACTCCTCTTCCTGGAGGTTGGAGGAAGGAGGATGCTACTTCAATGGAGGTAGTGGATGCCACTGTTTATCGACAGTTGGTGGGGTCGCTTATGTATCTGGTCAATACATGACCTGATATATGCTATGTAGTTAACCAACTTTCACAAGCTATGGTTAAGCCAACCAAGCTCTTCTGGAAGGCGGGCAAGCATGTATTGCGTTATCTTAGAGGCACATCAGGATATGGATTGTGGTACAGACAGGAGGATGAGGTGAAGCTATGTGGCTTCACAGATGCAGATTGGACAGGGATCCCAACAGATAGAAAGAGCACATCTGGAGGGATCTTCAGTATTGGATCGACAACACTTTCTTGGTACAGTAGGAAGCAGAGATCCATGACACTCAGTTCCGCGAAGGCCGAGTATATGGCAGCAAGTTTGGCTGCATGCGAGGCTATATGGATGAGGAAGATCTTGGTCGGGTTGTTCGGGTCTCATTTGGATCCTACTGTGATTTACTGTGATAACCAAAGTTGCATTAAAATCTCGGCTAATCCTGTATTTCATGATAGATACAAACACATCGACATCAGGTACCATCATCTTAGAGATTGTGTGTAGCAGAGAATCATGTTATTTTCATATATTCCCACGGAGGATCAGGATGCTGATAGCTTGACGAAGGTGCTCACCAGGAGCAAATTCTAGTACCACCAAAACATGATAGGGGTTGCTGATAATCCATATCTTATTGAGAGGGAGTGTTGAAAATGCAACAAGATGATGGAGCTTAGTGAAAAGAAGTCACCTTCACTAGGTGGGCCTGCTGGCTATTTTTGGCGCAAAGCCTATTTTTAGACATATGGATCATGGTCTATGAGTTGCAGGATGCTATTTATGGATGATTGGTCAAGTTGGTAAAAACAGATGGGCCTCTATTTTTAGACATATGGGCGGAGTCTATTTTTAGACTGCAAGGCTAAAAATAGAACAGTCGAATATTATTAGCTCTCAGTAATATTTGGACTATAAACATTATCTTATTCTCTTGGAACACTTCAGTTCAAGCTACGGATGTGGCACATGCAGCTGCTAGAAGGAAATACGTGGTTCTTATGGGTTAACTTGGGCTATTGCATGGAGGACTTCAGTGATTGAGTTCCGTGGAGTTGGATCAGGAGTTGATGGAGTTGTGTTCAGTTTGACTTAGTTGAACTAGTTATATTTAGTCTAACTACCAAATACACTAGTGTCGAGTGATGTAAATTAGTTATTAATTAATTCACTAATTATTAACTCATAGATCAACTGAGGAATACATCAGTTAACTTAGTGCATGGACAATTCAGTGGAGACAAGTGTTAGAGATAAGTGAAAGGGCAAGACAACTGTCAGTTGTGAGTATAGTTGTGCATGTGATTTTCACAATCAGTGGGATTGAGTTGCCAATGAGGATTGCTTAGTGTCACACAAGGGAAATACGAGTTTGGTTCAGCCATTCTCATCCATTCTCATGTAGGATTGCGCAGTGGAGGCAGGCAAGCAGCGGAGGAGATTTGAGCCAGAGATTGATTCAGATCTAAGCTAGTTTGTGTGTAACAGGTGGAGCTAGTATTGTACTGTGTACTGTTACATGATCTCAATCGATATAATATACAAATAGTTTGGGGTTTTTAGCGAGATGCTTTCCCCGTGAAATACTGTGTTATGTGTGATTGATGCTTCTATATTCGCATGCAATTGTTTCTGCTTCCGCAAAATTGATGATTAACTGTAGATGAAATTATGTATTATGCATGCATTCCGCTATAATCAGGATAATCTCGGTTGAATAAGTGTCATATTATTCATGAAATTTCTACATAAAGTAGTGTCTCTAATGCTCCACCATTAGACCTAGTGGTGTTCATTGTACTTATGTATCTTGGAAATTTCACTTAATACTCAAAGACTTTGGCCAACACATTTCGTTGCATGGATTAAGGATGTTTTAAGACTATTCTTCTAATGTTTTTGATTAATGTTGGGTTTCACATGTACTAGATTAATTGAACTATTTCAGTGACTTTGGTGCTTGAATTATTGGAAATGTATTGTAATGATTTGACGGTCACAACATCTGAGTGAACTAATTCACTTGATGTTTAATGATTCATTCTTATATGTGTGTGTCTCCATTATATTAGTACTATTATTTTTATTTTAGAGACTTAATTTCTCTCCCTTACAGCGAAAGAACCTTGATACATCGACAATTGAAAATTCCACAAGGAACACTCTCTTGCTCATTCAAAAGCACATGTGCACCTCTCTCTCATGCTAACTGCTTAAGCTAAGGCATATCTTTAAGTAAATGACAACAAAGCCATATTTTTGGATGGGACTCCTACACCAAATAGCGTGAGGTCTAATTAGGACCTCACATCAGGGATATCCCCTGTATGGCAGTATCTAACACCATCAACATTATGGCGGTAGAAGGAGGGATGATGTTTTTTTATGGTTGATAACTATAAATATCGCAATAATTATTGTTCTGGACAAGGCAATAATATTTTGAGCACCATTCCAACTCCTATTGCTGAAGTAGGAGGGTCTTCTCAGCCTAGTCTAGAGTTGGATTACATGGTTACCTACAAACAACTCTGGGCAATTCAACCTATAACCCATCAGTTTGCAAAAGATATTAGTTTACTTCTTGTTGCTCATAATATTTTTCATCATCCTAAGAAGAAGGAAACAACTCGTATCCACATATTAGTTGTAACATTGGAATATTTGGTTTTTTCCACACTTGAGGAGTTAGCAGAGTCTTCAGAAGACACAATTCAATAAAAGCCACTTTCACCCATACATGAAGAGTATGAGGAATACATTGTTCTTTCTAAGAAAGAATAGTTAGAAGCTGATTTAGATTTAACGATGGTTTAAATGGTGAAGGAGAAGGCTCATTAGATTTTGAAAAGGAGGAGGAACCAAGAGACGAAGACATGGCTAATCAGGATCTGGATTGGATGGCCCATGGGCCTCTTTCTCTTCCAGATAAACTTCATAAAATTCCCATACATCTGGAGAAGTTCTTATCAAAGTTTGATCCATACAAGAAGACTAAGGCAGGAGGTCATATCGATGATTTCTACATGAATCTATAGATGTTAGAGGTATGGTACAATGATTTTTCTTGTATGATTTTCCTTTATACATTAGAAGGTATACTAGCAACGTGGTAACATAGTCTTCCTTTTAATTCTATCCATGGTTGGAGGGAGTTTAAGAAATTATTTTTGTAGAAATCCACTGATGACAAGACTCCTACCATATTATTAAAAGAGCTAGATATATTAACATGGGGGAAGGGAGAAAGTTAAATACTTTACTAGAAAAGTTCAACTGTATATTGAGCAAGTTTCCCCTAGGCACACAACCTCATGATTCAATCACTATAAATTATTATACAACCTCTTTACCCATAAAAATTCCTCCTTTGTTAAACGAGCTCCAAAGGAGACATTGGATCTAATATTTACAAAAGAAATCACCATGGAGAAAGACTTGTGTGCTATTGGAGTTATTACTAACGATGGTGAATATAAAGACTCCAAGGAGACTAGAAAGAAGTCTCATCCTTCTTTGAGTAAGGCTAAAGAAAATGATTAAAAAAATATTGAAAGCTTGAGCAAGACATTAAAGGCACTCACCAATGAAGATTCAAAATTAAAGAGAACGTCAAATGAGACTTCTACTAGTAGCAAGCCCCTCAAGTATTTTCCATTCAGAAGGAATAACAACAACAACAATCAACTAGCTAAATCTTCCCACAATTCAAATTTTGTGTTTAATATTGAAAGTATAGGAGTGGATAACTATTTTTATTTCTACCTGGAATTACATTCAAAGGAAACATGCCCATAGTGGAACCACAACATGAGTTCTTTGACCGTACACATTTTTGATACTTTATTAGAAAACGAGTAGTCTAAGAAAATGGAAGAAACAAATCAGCCTACAATGGTTAAAGAAAGTATAGGTATTGGACATGCAATTAATGCATTTGATTATATTCTCAATGCTGACAAGAAGAGTGTTGAAGCACCATCACAAAGTAAGTCCCCCATGAGAAACATAATGGTTGATATAGTTTGAGGAGCTGAGTTCCCATTTCTAAATAGGAGGTGACAAGATAAAAATTGAATGAGAAATTGTTAAGAAGGATATCACCACTTGCCAATCTACTCAAAATGCATAAAGTGAGTCTAGAAATTTTACTTCTTCTAAGAACACTTCCTCCAACAGCAAAAACAAGTCTATTACTCCATAAGTGACAAGAAAATCCACTCCTCCATACAATTCAACACTAGATGCTAAAAGTGAAACAATTGATTATAATATTGTTGATTATTTGAAGAGAGTTCATACCAACATTTCCATTTTTGAGATTGCAAAGATAGAAGGTCAATGTGAACTACTTGTCCAAGCCTTTTCACAACCTTCATCAGGTGATAAAGCTCCTTCTCAAAATTTTTCTAGTAAGTCCTTTGTAGCCCTTAAATCTATGGTTAATGCTGTCATGTTAGATGTTAACACTCTATTCCACCATTTTTGTTAACTTTTGAAATTTTTAATTACAATGTCCATGATTGTTTGGTTAATTCTGGGGCATCTGTGAAAGTAATGCCATTAGTTTTTGCTAAGAAAACTAATGCTATATGGGACAAAACTGATGCACAAATCATTCAGATAAATAGATCCCTTTTCCAAGCTATTGATGAACTCAAGAATGTTATTATTTGATTATCATCTGATCACCAAGTGCACCAATATATAAACATTGTAATTGTGGAAATTCACGAAGACTAAGGCATACTCGTAATTCAAGATTGGTCTAGTAAATTAAAAGGGTATTTATATATTGGTCACATTTGTGGCTTCCATATAGGGGAAGAAAAACCCAGATCCAAGTTGTGAGTGAATCATATTATGATAACACTTGAGGGTTATAATGAGCCTATTTCTTTTTAGGGAAAATTTAGGGGTTAATATTCACAGGTAGGCTAATTTTGCATGCTTTTTCCAAAAAAAATATTCACCAGTTTCCATTATATATATATTATTTTATTTATTTTTATTTATTTATTTTTTGAAAATGATTTTCCCAAATTATATAATACACAATTAATTTACCTTAAAAGTCATCCAAATTTTGTAGACACTATATGTAAAATCATTAGAAATTTGAGTACTTTTACAAAGACATTACTAAACATTTTATATTTTCCATATTAAATACTAATATGATTCGCCAAGGTTTCTAAACTTTCAAATAAATATCCATCATGAAAAATTTTCCTTGTTGCTTTGCCAATTTGATCTTTGGAAATTATTTCTTGGAAACTGGTCATGAGTGTTATCAAGAAAAACCATCACTCATCCCACCTGATACACTTTTGGAGCTTCTTCCTTGTACTCCAATTAGTGCTAATAAACCTTATAATATAAATGTACATAGTAATAGTAATAATAGTATAGGAAGTAGTTTAGTAGCTAATGATATTTGGACTCTATACTTTTATGGTTCAAAGATGCAAGATGATTCTATAGCTAATTACGTACTCATAGACCCACACAATAAGAAGTACATCCTATCATTATGTTTAAAGTTTGAGTGTACGAATAATACTGTCGAATATGAAGCACTCGTGCTTCAACTAGAGAAGGACATTGATCTGAAGGTAGATTTTCTCAATGTAATTGGTGACTTAGAAGTGGTCATTCGTTAGGTACAGGATATTATCCCCTGTGTTTCACCAAATCTAAAGAGCTACCAGCATGAGGTATGGCAATTGATTAATTATTTAAAGCTTTTAATATCATTTATGTTCCCTGGATTAGAAATAATGTAGTAGATGCATTAGCAAATGCAACTGCTAGAATGTCGCCATTAAGAAATGTTTTTTTGATAGAGATTATATATAATTCATCCGTTCTTGATAACATCACTAATTTTCATGTTTTTAGTGCTGACTAATAGATACCACATTTTATGGATAATACAAATGTGTTTAAAGATGCTGCCATTGAGGAGGATGAGCACGACAAGGATTTGAAGATGGAAAATAATGTAATGAAAGGTAATACTATGCCTAAAGTTGTGGTGTCCTTGAAAAAATTATGTGACCTGCAAAACTGGTTTATAGGACCAGTCAATACTAAGACCCAGAGCTTGAATTTATCAGTGAAACAATTTAGTTTGGGAACTTACGAAGATTTGAAGTATGTAAACCTTGATACATGTCATTCTCCACAAGAATGAAAATCATTCATCCAATTATTTAAATAGTACCATGATGTGTTTTCAAGGACATATGATGACTTAAAGATATACGATACTTGTATTATCCAACATGTCATTCCCATAAAATAAGGGGTGAAACCTTTTCAACATAAATTAAGAAAAGTACATCCTGCGCTAGAACCCCTAATCCAAAAGTAATTAAGAAAGATGTTGGATGCTTAGATCATTTTCAAAGTTAGACATTCCACTTGCGTTTCAAATTTGGTCTTAGTCTGAAAGAAGTATGGTGAGATAAGGTTATGTGTTGATTTTCATAATCTCAACCGGGAATTTGATAAAGACAATTACTGAGTTCCATCCATGGAAAAGATCCTCCAAATAGTACCTGGGTCTAAGATGTTTTCACTACTATATGCTTTTTTGGTTGTAGTCTAGTGTGAGTAGCAGAACTAGATTATCTCAAAACTATCTTCAGGAACAAGTGGGGAAATTCACCTTTAAGTGTATGCCATTCGGGCTTATCAATGATGGACATAATTTTTTATGGCCTGATTGAAAAAGTGTAGTTTATTTGGATCATGTTATTGTCTTTTCTAAAACAAGATCAGATCATGTACATCATTTGAAGAAAAATATTTGAGTAGTTTTGCAAATATGGGATTTCTCTCAATCCAAATAAAATAATATTTGGTATGTTAGAAGGTACTCTCTTAGGAAACAACATTTCCAATAGTGGAATTAAATTTGATCTTGAAAGGGTTAAAGCTATATTTCAGATCCCATTCCTGGTGAATAAGAAGGCTATGCAATCTTTCTCAGGGAAGATTACTTTCCTATGAAAATTCATCTCTGATTATGCTCAGATAGTTAAACCATTATAGGAGATGATTAAGAAAGATGCAAGTTATAAATGGTATAGAAGGGAAAAGGATGCTTTCGCTCAAAGTAAATAGGTTATTTTCGACGTAGCTACATTATTCAATCTTGATTATGAAAAATATTTCCTGATTTAGACCTTTTCTTCAAATTCATCTATTGCAGTCATACTAACTCAAAAAGATGTTGAAGGAAATGAATGACCTATCCCTTTCATGAGTGCTAGCTTACAAGGGCCAAAGCTAAATTATTGTTCCATAAATAAACAAGCTTACGCTATATATAAGGCAACAAAATACTTTAGGCCCTATCTCCTTAAAGCTCAAATGATCATATTTGTGCCTCATTTGGTGATCAAAACACTTTTCATACAACAAGAGTTTGGTAAGAAGAGGGAAAATTGGATGACTTGTTTACAAGAATATGATATGGAGTTTAAATCAGTTCATACCATTAAGGGTCATGGCCTCTATTAACTTGTCCCCGAAGCAATAGATTCTCTTGAATAAGATCTTTTAGGGTGGGAGTAGGAAATAGAGATATAAAAAATTGAAAATGTTCCCCAGATCAAATCAACACCATGGTATTCCAATATAGGCCAATTCTTAGAGCACAACACCTTTCCCATGTAGTTATTGAATAAACAAGAGAGGGAAATTTGCCTTCAATCTCTATCATCCCAACTTGTTGATGGATTGTTTTTTAGAAAGAACCATAACGGTGTCTTTCTAAGATGTCTTAAGGCTCAAGATACAGAGAAGGTACTAAAAGACTTACATGATGGAAGGATAGGTTGTCACTATGTTAGAAATACAATTGCACATAAAGTAGCGAGGGATGGTTATTATTGGCCCACATTATTTAAAGATGCTCATTCTTATGTTCACAAGTGCCTAGTTTGTAAGAGATGCACAGGTTGAGATCAAATGTTAGTTGCCCCACTACTACTAGTAGTAGTTGAGGAATTATTCCAACAGTGGAGACTAGATGTTATCAAACAAATATTTCCACATTTTTCAAAGAAGCACCGATATATTTTGACAGCGATAATTTATTTTACTTGGTGGACTGAAGAAGTTCCCTTAAGACAAGTAAATGACCAGGAAGTCATCCACTTCTTGAAGCATAATACTATAACTAGGTTTGGTATTCCAACGTCTCTTGCCTTTGATAATGTGACTTATTTTTTATTCATTGAAACTTTATGAATTCGCATTAGCAAATGGTATCATGTTAAAGAATGCATCTAACTATTACCCGAAGGGAAATGGTTTACATAAATAAAAAAATAAAAATCTTATATGCATAATAAAAAAACCATTTTCTTTGAGAAAAGGAACTAGGACAACACTTTGACGATGTAACTACTAAGTCTTCCCTCAAAACCTTGTCATACTTTCTAGTTTATCGTAAAGAAGCTATCTTGCTCCCGAACCTATATCTCCCAACCTTGCAAATCTCCCAAGAGTCCCAAGGTATACCTTGTCTTCTAGTTCCGAGAAAGATAGATACTTTTCTTAAACTTGATGTATAAAGGCTCAAAGCCAAAGAAATATTTGTCATTCATCAAAACCATGTTAAGCATGAGTTCAACAAGCAATACATAGGGACTAAGAGTTTTCATGTGGGTGACTTAATATATAAGTGGGACAAAGCCCACGAAGGGAAAGGAAAACACACAAAGTTCCAACCTTTGTGGATTTTACCTTTTACCATTGAAGAGAAGCTTGGTCATAATACCTTAAAGCTGAAATCCTTAGATGAGAGGATTGACCCCCTTCCCATAAATGGATGAGATTTAAAACACTATCTCCAATAGCATCTCTATGCTACGTTTCCTCTATAGTCATTCTTTTTGTTTCTTTTATTATCATCTATGTCAGTATTTGTATGTTTGTCAAAATGGGTCTTATCTTGTTTTCTTTTGGCTTGGTCATTGTATATAAATAAGACATTGTGTGAAAAGTGCATGGTTCAAAAGGACTTTGTGGTGGAATAAAAGAGAAAATGTAACAGCCACAATGCTTGGCTTTCTGTTTGTTCTCCTTCTTTGTTTGGGAAGATTCCATTGGTTGAGCTAGGTTTGGATGGAAATGTGATACATCCAAAAGGAAAACCTTTAGGGAACCTATTAGATCCACATTTATTATAGTATTTAAAATATTCAACTTGGTATAAATCTACTTACACACTTATCTAGTCTATTAGAGAAGGGATAAGGGGAAAATATAAAGTGAGAAAACCAATATAAGAGGTTATATAAATAATTCTCTGAAGGGGTAACCTCCTCTGCTCTCAATAAGTCAAGATCCCTCTTCCTCCCATTGAAATTAATAAGTGTTGAAGCATAGTCCTCTTAAATAAATAAATAAGTAAAGGGTGAAATGAGGTGAGAGAAGAGAAAGGATTCGTATGTAGGGAGGTGAAGCAAGTGACTTCATCAGGGTATTGTCCAAGCCTGATCACAACAAAGCAACATTTGTGTTAGAAATTAATTAACAGAGCAATGAAATAAAAAAAATATTGTGGAACCACAAATAAAAAATGCATAAAACAAGAGGGGCACATATATACATGGTTCACCCAATTTTGGCTATGTCCATGAAGAAACAACTAGTCCTTCCTTTTATATTATCCAACAAAATGAAGAGATACAACCTACTGTAGATCCACTATAATTTCCTCTTCGCTCTCACAAAATATCCTCTCTCTTTCTCGCTTAGAATAATAATCCACATCCGTAATAAAATAACCTCATATAAACCAATGGGTTACCTTCTAGGGTAAAACACTATAAATTAAACATAACTTCCACCATTAGATCATCTGCCAGATGAACAACCCAAATTGAGTACGAAATTACATTATTTTACGAGGAGAATTTGCATCTATTTTTTCCTTAAGGGGTGCTAGTCTTAAACCCCCACCAGGAGGGTGATCCAAATATGTAGTGAGCCCCTTGGGACCTATTGGGTGTGGAGCCTGATTATCTTTTGTATTCAAAGGTATCATTGCATTGGACCCCAGTTCGTAATGGGGCAGCAATGCTACCCATAAAATATTTGCTGCAGGGGGGTCCAGGGGGGGTGGCTGTGACCTTTGGGAGCCCCCCCCTAGAGGGGGGATGAGGGGTAGCACCCTCGAAGGTAAAAATAGATGTAAAATTTCCTTGTAAAATGTTGTAATTTCGTAGTCAATCTGGGTCGTTCATTAGGTGGATATTTGATAGTAGAAGTTATGTTTAATTTAGGGTTTTTGCTCTCTAGAAGGCAACCCCTCGCTATATATGAGGGAATTGTATTGTGTCTATGTAGATCTATATTCTAAGTGAGGAAGAGAGAGGAGATTGAGAGCAAAGAGGTAATTACAATGGATCTATTGTAGGTTGTATCTCTTCAATTTGTTGGATAATATAAAAGGAAGGACTGGTTGTTTCTCCATGGACGTAGCCCAAACTGGGTGAACCACGTATATCTATGTCTCTATTGTTTTATACGTTTTATGTGTTTATATTTCTGCAATATTCTATGTGTTCCATTGCTCTGTAATATATAATTTTGTAATAGGACCCCTAAGGCAGAAATATTGGGCGAGGGGGGAATCTCCCCCACACCCACTAGCCAGGGATTGGGATCCAAACATGGCTGAAGCAAGACCTCTATAAAGGGTAGATAATCAGGCTCCATGTCCAACAATATCCCATTAGGAGACTGATTAAATCAACTCCATCACTACTTCAGTTGCTGGAAAATGCTTCCACTTTGGACCTGACTATTTCTCATCTTCATCATCATTCTTAAAGGAAAATTAAAACTGAGCAACAACTCAATTTCTTCCTAGTTACAACCTTTATCAACATATCTAAAGTATTCTGAATATGTTTATCTTTTCCAGCTTCATCTATTCAACATCCAAAATTGACTGTGTGAAATGATACCTGAAATGCATATGTTTAGTCTTAGAATGAAAGCTGAATTATTTGCAAGATGAATGGAACTATGACTATTACTATATAGCCCTTCCATCCCTTAATTCTTTCCCATCTCATCCATAAACCTTTGTAACCAAATAATTTATTTTCTAGCATCGGTAAAAACAATATACTCTACTTCCATTTTTGAAAGTGCAACAATGTTACGCAACTTTGAAACCCAACTAATAGTTGCTCCACCTACACTATACTCATCCACTGTGGTGCTCCCACTATTATCTCTATCACCTTCCATATCTCCATTAACATTTCCCTTTAAATTAATGTTTGAATCACCAAAACATAATGCTTGATTTGTGGTACCTCTCAAATATCCGAGAATCCATTTTGCCACCATCCACGAATATTTTCCTAGAATGTTCATGTACCTTCTTACAACTCCCACTCCATGTGGAATATCAGGCCATGTGCAGACCATTGCAAGCATTAAGCTTCCAACTTCTGATGCATATGAAATTATAGACATATAATCCATCTCTTCCTGGGTCTTCGGAAACATCTCCTTACTTAGTTTGAAATGGCTAGCCAAATTTAAACTGACTGGTTTTGCATTCTTCATATTAAATTTTTCCAACACATTTTCTATGTACTCACTCTAAGATGTTAATTTGCGATTTTTCCTGTCTCTAGTTATTCTCATACCAAGGATTTTTTTTGTAGCACCCAAATCCTTCATTGTAAATGAATTTGCTAATTTTCCTTTGAGCACATTTATTTCCTACATGTAAGACTCCACAAAAAATATGTCATCTACATACAATAGCCATATAATATAGTTCCATCATTTTTCCTTTTAAAATAAACACAATGGTTAGAGTGATGTCTAGTATAACCTTATTCGGACATAAGCCTGTCAAATTTTAGATACCACTGCCTTGAAGCCTGTTTTAAGCCATGCAAGTTCTTCTTCAAATTGCACACTAATTTATCCTTCCCTTTAACCTCATTCCCTTGTGTGTGCTACATATGTATTTCTTCCTCCAAATATCCATGGAGAAAAGCTATCTTTACATCTAATTTCTTAATATGAAAATATTCTATTGTCAGTAGACTTTAAATAGTTCCGATTGAAATCACTTTAACAATAGGAAGACAAATTTCATCAAAGTATATACCTTAATTTTGTGAAAATCCCTTCACCACAAGTCTATCCTTATAACTTTTTTTACCTTCATCTTCTTCCTTCAACCTTTATAGCCACTTATTCTGCAATGTTGTTTTACTAGTAGGAAACTTGACTAAGTCCCAACCCTGGTTATGAATTAAGGAGTCCATCTCTTATTCCATGGCTCACTCCCACTTCTTATTGGTTTCTACTTCCATTGCTTCTTCTTATCTTTGTGGTTCACCAAAATCAATCAACAATACATAAAATAATGAAGGAGAGTATTGCTCTGAGGGTCTACTTATACTGGTAGATATTCTAGCACCAGTTTCAAGTGTTTGAGGTGCATGTTTCTGTTGTGGTTGTTGTTGTTGTTATGGCTACTGATCATTCTGATTTTCATGCATCTTTAATTTTTCTGTGATCTCATGGAGCACTGCGCATTCTTTTTTTTCCTTTTCCTATTTCTTTCCTTACATCTGATCCTTATATAAGATTTTTTCATTGAATATGACATATGTGCTCCTAATGATTTTTTGATTTTCATAATCATATAAGTGATAACCAAAACCATTTACACCATATCCAATAAAGGTACATTTCTTTGATTTTGCCTCAAGCTTTGTTCTATTTTCTTTATTGAGGTGGACAAAGGATTCAAAACCAAAAGTATTTAAAATGAGTAATTTACCTTTTTACCTATCCATGACTCCTTTAGAATACCACCGTCTAAGGAACTTGAAGGCCCTCTGTTTATTAGATAAACAATAGTATCTATAACATTTTCCCAAAATTGTAAGGGAAATCCTGCATGAAATCTCATGCACCTTACATGCTTGATGATTTTCTTGTTCATCCTTTTTGACAAACCATTTTTCTATGGTGTTCATGGAATTGTCTTCTCTCTACAAATTCCATGCTCTGAATACTAGTTATCAAAATCTTTGCTGCAATATTCACCTCCATTGTGTGATTTAAGACACTTCAACTCCTTTCATGTCTCATTCTCAACCAAATTTTTCCATTTCATGAAAGTATCAAATTCATCATATTTATTTTGAATACAATAAATTTAGCTTTCCTACTTGCATCATTAATAAAAGTAACAAAATAGTGAGAGCCACCAAGATATGGCACATAAGTAGGTACCCATACATCTGTATGCACAAGCTCTAATTTTTCACGCTTCTTTTCCTTCCCAACTATGATAAATTTGACTCTATTTTGTTTTCCATAAACAAAATTTTCACAGAAATCTAAATCAACATGCTTCAAACCTGACAACAAATTTCTTGAGTGAACAATTTTCATCACCTTCTCACTCATGTGTTGGAGCCTATGATTCCATAGTGTTGTATCTAATCTCATGGAGATTAAATCATTAACAAAATTAGAAATAATATTGTATAAACACAATGTATCAACCTTTTCTCCATTTTCTATTACTAGGGGTCCTTCAGTAACCTTCCAGGTTTTGTTTGTAAAAGTAGTTACACAAATTTCACCTCCCAACTACCCTATTGAAATTATATTTTTCTCTAGATCTAGAATATGCCTTACCTCCTTCAATAGTCATTGTCTTCCATTTTGTTTCTTTTTAAAAATCTTACACATTCCAATGATTTTACATGGTTTGTCATTACCCAGATGAACTTGTCCAAAATATTCTTGAACATATTCATGATAATGTTTCCTATAAGGTGTGGCATGGAATGACACCCCTGAATCCACCACCCATACATCAATAATATTTTCTAATGAAATAATCAAAGCATATTGCAACACATCACCTATCACATTTTCTTCATGATTTTTCTCTTGTTGTCCATCTCCTTCTTTCCCTTCCAATATTTGTAGTCTTTCTTCAGTGTCCTTTCTTCCCACATTTCCAACACATTATCCTTGATCTCGATCTGGATTTGTCTTTTCTTGACCTACTGTGATTTTCTAGGCTCCTTCCTCTTTCCATTTTTCTTCCCCTAGTCTCTACAGTCAAAGCATTACCTGATGTCTCACTAGATCTTTTCCCTCACATTTCCTTGCTAAGGATGGCACCAATAACATCATCAAACTTTAAAGTAATAGATCCAAAGACATAGTTACTAATAACCATAACTAGGCCATTCCAACTTTATTGAAATGAGCACAAAAATGATAGAGGCCTAACTTCATCATCAAAATTTACCCCTACAAAACTTAACTAACTAATAACCGTTGTAAATTCATATAAATGATCAACAACATATCCACCTTATGACATATTCATATTAAATAGGCGCTTTCTAAGAAATACCTTATTTGAGGCCAAGATTTTTTCATATAGTTTGGCCAATGCCATCATTAAAACTTTTGTGTTCATTTCCTTTGAAATGTTGAATGTTGCTGACGCTACCAAACACAACCATATTGTTCCTAGTGCATTTCTGTCAATAATCTCCCATTTTGCGTCCATTATACTCATCTACTTCTTTGATTTTCTGCTCAATGGTAGGTACAAACCTTTTTGATACATATAATCTTCCATTTGGATCTTCCACAACTAGATGTTTTGGCCATTAAAACTCTTGACCCTAAACCTACCATCTTTTTCCATTTCTTCCACTAGAACCAGGAACCCTTCTCTCCTGTGAATTTATTAGCCAAATAGACCTTGGGCTCTAATACCAATTATTAGAGATTAATTAATGGAACAATGAAATACACAGAATATTGTAGAAACACCAATAAAAATTGCATAAAATAAGAGATACATAGGTATACATGGTTCACCCAATTTGGGTTACGTCCACGAAGAAACAACCAATCCTTCCTTTTATATTATCTTGCAATATGAAGAGATACAACCTAAAGCAGATATGTTGTAATTTCCTCTCCAATATCATACAATATCCTATATCTTTCTTGCGCATATCCTACTAAGGAAAAAAAACTTAAATTAAACATAACTTCTACCATTAGATCATTAGCCTAATGAACGACCTAAATTAACTATGAAATTACAAAATTTTACAAGACAAATTTTCATCTATTTTCAGTTTTTGGGGAGCTACCATTGAAATGCCACCAAGGGGGAAATGGGGCGGGGGGGGGCCGGGGGGAGGGGAAGCCCCCCCACACCCCATTAAGGATTATTGTCCAAACACGCCTGAAATGATATCTTTGAATTAGGAAGATAATCAAGCTCCACATACAATAGTTTATGCTCCTGTAGTGACTCCATCAGGGTATTGTCAAGGCTTGCTAGTAGTGGAGGAACACAAAAGATGAAAACTAATACTGTGAATATTCTAAACTCATCATGTGTATTACCCATTCCTAGATTAAGACAATTTTAATATGACATATATTTTGTGTGTTGAACCAAGTGTAAGAAGGTGAGGTACTATGTATATAACCAGATTGAAAGGGGGAAGTCAAGGAAATCTAATTGGTGAATCAATAATTCCTTAAGGATTGACACTTTAATGAAACATCCATACCCATATAGAGAATCTGAAGCTCGTCCAATGTGTCACCAAGTGTTATCCCTACTACAACGCCCTTCAAAATTTTAGTAGATTTGAATTTTGGAGCCTACTTCATTCTTTTATCTAGAGTCACCATTGTCATCAATTATCATTTCACATCATTATATATGTTCCAAGTATTCTTGATAATCTTGATGTGTTGTCACATTGATTCAAATATATCCAATGCATTTCATGGTTGTAATACCTTTACTTGTTGTAAAATGACACTTTTGGTCATAGTCACAAACACTTTATTTGTTGTGGTTGGGGAATGTATGTAAAGTGGCATTTTGATGTCTATTTATCATTGTTCAAGCTTGTCTAAGATTTCTTGATGAGTTGGTATGTGTCACACATGATTTTATGTCTAAACTCATTATGTTCACCCCTTGTCTATCTTCGAGACTTAGACTAATTTTAGTTGCAAAGTGAACCTATTAAGGCAAGGAGTGCATGAGCACAATATTAAGCCTTAATTGGGAATCCTTCTTTTTTCGGAAGTGCACCGTGTGACCTCCAAGGATGCATAATGGACTCTTAAATCATCTTTCCCCTTCCTTGTTCCAAACTTTGCCATAAAGAGTGAAGTCTTCGTTTGAGTGCACTTATTAAACTCAAAGGACTACGTCCTCGTTGAGCGCATGAGTGAACTTTGAATCCCTCAAGCCTCATACTTCGTCCTTGAAAATTGTGCCCAATGCCGTCCTTTTCCTTCCATGAGTGCACAAATGACTTGGGAAGCCCGAAGCTTCATCTATCATCCTTCAGACATGTGCCCTACACCTTCCCTTAAGTTTATATCTCTCCTCTTGAGTGCATGGGCACATCTCAAAGCCCCAAAGCTTCCTCTGTTTAACCATTTAGCCTTTTGAAGTGTGTCCTTGCGCCTAGAAGCTCTCTCTGCTCCTTCCAAGTGTACTATTAATACATGAACATAAAATATGCATGACAAATGTTAGAATATTATATTTTTGAGGCTGATGGTTGCTGTCCATGAGTTATTGCAGTTACAAGTATTTCAGGAACAACATGGCAAGCATGCATGAAGAAGATCACGCAAAGAAGGCACATAGAGGAAGCAACAAAGAACAAAGAACACATTGAAGTATTGATGATCAAAGCACCCTGAAGACTCCATAAGATAAAATACCCTTTGGAGGGTGAAGTTATCAATGATTGGAGGCTACATCCTATAGTAAATACATGAGTGGTAGCCATGTCAACATTGAAGAAATTCCATGTCATCATTCACTATGAGTCCTAGTCATCAATTCTAGTGACCAATCATGTCCTCATCACACGATGATGTGGAAATTATGATGTATTAATGTAATAATTATAAAGACAAAGAAGTGAAAGTCCAAGAGCCATGTATATAAGTCCAAAAGACAT
This sequence comes from Pinus taeda, assembly GCA_000404065.3. Taxonomy (NCBI): domain Eukaryota; kingdom Viridiplantae; phylum Streptophyta; class Pinopsida; order Pinales; family Pinaceae; genus Pinus; species Pinus taeda. The sequence continues at coordinate 99,006 of APFE031211858.1, read as the reverse complement.
GTAATTCCAAAATTTATTTGGAAGCCAAAGTTCATTTGGAATTCCAAAGGTCTTAGAGGTTCAAAGGTCATTAGAATTTGAAAATCCAAGATTTATGAGGATATGAAAAGTCATGCCTCAAGTTATAAGAGGATCCTCATTACTCAAGCGATGGGCTTTGAACATTGGCTTCTCCCATAGGCATTAGAGAGATAGAGATAGTACTTTCGGGGAGCAAGTAGTGGCTCTTGTGACTCAACTATTGGATCTAGTGGTGTTCATTGTAATTATGTATCTTGGAAATTTCGCTTAATACTCGAAGCCTTTTAGCCAACACATTTTCATTCATGGATTATGGATGTTTTAAGGTTATTTTCTAATGTTTTCGATTCATGTTGGCTTTAAAATGTACTAGAGTAATTGAACTATTTCGGTGACTTTGGTGCTTGACTTATTAGAAATTTGTTGTAATTATTTAATGATCATGGTATCTATGTGAACTACTTTTCTTGATTTTAAACGATTATTTCTTATATGTTTGTGTGTCTCCATTATATTAGTACTATTAATTTTATTTTAGAGACTCACTTTCTCTCCCTCGCAGCGAAAGAACCTTGATACATTGACAATGAACATTCCATAAGGCACACTCTCTTGTTCATTCAAAAGAAAAGGTGTGCTTCTCTCTCACACTAACTTCTTAAGACAAGGCGTATCTTTAAGTAAACAATAGCCGAGTCATATTTCGATATGGGTCTTTACACCAAAAGGTGTGAGCTCTAATTGGGACTTCATATTGTGGAGATCCCTTGAATGTTGGTAGTATCCAACCCCGTCAATAGGTACAAAATGGGGTTTCAAAGAAATCTGTAGAAGGGGTACTGAAACTATGATTTTTAGAACTCTAGGAGTTAGATCAATTGCATAAAACACTTGATCAAATGATTTTCAAATGGATTGATCGAGTGTTAAATAAACCCTCGATCAAGTTGTATAGGTGGTTAACCAATGAAACAATCGATCTTTAGGGCTCGATCAAGTATATAGCTCAATCAAGCCATTAAAAGGATAGCTAGCATTGACCACTTACCAACTTATATGTTGAAATTTATGTAAAATTCTACGGCTTATGAGCTCAATCAAGCATCTTTTGTCAACCAAAAAAAATAAAATAGTCTAAATTCGAATATAGAAAAATAACAACAAACATTCATTCATAGAGAAAAATCAAAGCATGAAAATTACACAAGGATTCACAAAAAACATGGGAAAATCGAGATTTGGATCTAGAAAAGGAAAGAATTTTCCAATCATAGACGAAATGTGAGAAAAAACTAGAGAAAGTTTGAGAGAAGATTCTTTGGCAAAAATCACATTGGGATGCTTTTGTTAACGCATTTCGAACCAACTAGTGTGGTTCATCGTCAGGACAAGTTGAAGAAACAGATCCCACTTTGCATATTAAATAGTCAGAGAAGAACATCCAATGGCTATATTTCTTGACTAGGTAATGACTATATTGACTAACAGCTAAATTTGACTAGGAAATGGTTAGTAGATACATGGTACATAGTAGATACATGGGACAGAAGGCTTTCCTTAAAGCGGCCAAGAATTCGTTAACTAGAAGAGAACCGAAGGAACAAATTCCAAGTGTCCATCTTCCATTTTTTTAGGGGACCACTTATAGGATTGCAAGGATTCTTAAGAAACATAATGTCCCCTCGACCTTTAGACCCCTTAACACCATTCATAAGTCCCTAGATTAGTGAAGGATCCTATCGACCCTAAGGACATGAAAGGGGTATATATTATTCCTTGTTCCTGTGCGACCCCCTATATTGGTGAGATTGGTCACTCCCTTAATCAAAGGATTAGTGACCACACAGCTGACCTTAAGCATAGGAGAACTAAGTCTTCTGCTTTAGCAGAACATGTGGAGAAAACCAATCATCATGTCTGAATTGAGGAGGCTAATGTTATTGCTAAAGTTTTGCAATTCCATCATCGGAAATTTAGGGAAGCCCTTGAGATTGAAAAAAGGCCGAACAATCTCAATAGCAAGGATGGCTGGAAGATCAGTAGTTGCTGGGTCCCAACCCTCTCTTCCTAGTCGTTTTCTTCCTTTCTTGCCCTCCCTAGGTATAGCTTGATCTTGTTGTATTTTAAGTAATTTTCCCCTTGTTTCCCGTATCCTGTGGCCTTTGTTCTTTGAGATGTGGTTGATATAGTTTGAGATTTTTTAGTAGCACTTAATTTATGCTATTAGTTTTATTCTAATAATTTTAATTAACAAAAGAAAAATAATCTTGAAATTAATTTATGATAATATGCTAATTTTAACCCTTAAATAAACTATTAATTATTTTTAAATATTAAAATATTCATTCTAACCCTTAAATTACTCTAATATTTATATATTTAATAACTTTTATAAATTACTATTAATTGAAATTAATTTATTTTAATATAAATTTATAAATATAAGTTTATAAAATAGTCCCTTTAACTTGTATTTTAATAAGAATATAACTAACTATTTATATATTACTCTAATATTATATATTTAATAACTTTTATAACTAACTACTAATTACTCTAATATTTATATATGTAATAACCTTTATAACTAACTATTAATTTAAATTAATTAATTTATTTTAATATATGTTTATAATTATAAGTTTATAAAATGGTCCCTTTACTTTTATTTTAATTAGATTATAACTAGCTAAATTAACTTATTTAATTAAATAAAGGTTATGCCCCTAATCCAGTCCAAACTAACCGTTTCCTGGTCAAATTTAGCCGTTAGTCAATATAGCCATTACCTAGTCAAGAAATATAGCCTTTGGATGTTCTGCTTCGACTATTTAATATGCAAAGCAAGTTCTGTTTCTTCAACTTGCCCTGACAATGAACCACACTGGTTGATTCGAAATGTGTCAACAAAAACATCCCAATGTGATTTTCGCCGAAGAATATTCTTTCAAACTTGATATGGATCATAGAAGCCTAAATTCAATAACTAGAGAATGGGCGAGAAAAATACGCCAACATTGAGAGAACAAGAAGATCATGCAATTCAACAAATTAATGCAAATACAAGTAGTTCAAATTGTCTCACTTCTCACTAAGGTTGTCATTTAACCAAATAAAACTATTTTAACCTAATTTCCATATATTATTTGTACATGAATTACAATTCATGGAAATATATTTTAAAAATGGATTAGCAAAAATGGTTATCACATAGGTGCTCCAAAATCTATAAATTTTTGTTTGATTAATGCTTGATAACCTTGTAGGAGTTAAAAGAGAGAAAATGTGTCAAGATCTAGAAGGAGAAAGAGTATCACTCCTTAGAATGTGCATGTTGAGAAGAAATTCTTTGTTAAACATATATAACAACAATAATTTTTTTCATTTATAATCATATATAAAATTTAATGGTTTCTTGAATCCTAAATGATGATCCCTACCTTTGAAAACTTCACAAGTTTCTTCTTTCAATTTTGACATGAAGATTATTAGAAGTTTTTAAGGAGAACAAGGCTTTTAAAGACATACAAAGTGTAGTGTAGATTCATGCTTGCACAAAAAATAGTGTTTGCATATAATTATAATGCTCCATGGAAGGCTCATGTGATTAGTCAATATAAAATTAATAAATACTAAATGAAAAAGAAATAAATTAGTGTGCATGTATTGATGATATGCTCTAAATGTTTACACTTTTAATCTTTTTAGACTGTGGAAATCTATTATCGATTAAATTCATCCAGTTTTTGCTCAACATGTAATCATGAAATATATTGAAATTATGGTTCAAAAGTAAAAATGAAGAGTTCCTTATTTTAAAATTTGTCAAGATTTGATGAAAATAATTGAAAACATAAAAGACATTGGATATCCATCTTTGCACGATCATAAAAAAGGTTCCTTATAGAAATATATAATTTTTTTAATCCTCTTGCCCCTTGTGCCTTAGTTGATTGTTGTGCTAAAATTTCCATGCACATTCTACCAAGAAAACACTCAAATAACTTGTGCCCCTCTTCACCGCAAATGATACCAATGTACATTCATTGTTGATAAGACATTGAAGCATCTTCCTTGCTATCTAAATCCACTAAAACCTCTATCTCTTGATTTATTTTTGTTTCCTTATCAACAATTTCATTGGTCTTATTATACTTCTCATCCCACATTTCTTCCACTTTTTATTTGGAATTGTGAAATTATTTGTAGTTATAGTAAGTTCTTCCTTTAAGAAAGTTATTTTTACTATTGTTTTATGGTAATTTTAGTTACACATTTTAAAATTGTAACAAACCTTGGTTGATTTTCCATGTAAATAAAATAAGAACAAGGTCATGGGATGCATATTCCAAGATGAATGTTGGGAAAAACACTTTAGTGGGAATCAATTGTGAGTAAATCATGCCTATGGAAATTGGCAAAGGCATTGGCAAAGGCAAAGAGACAACAATTGATGTTTATTTATGAAAATAAAGGAAAATAGGAGAAACGGAAGGTGAGGAGACACAAATTTTCATGCAAGGGAAATTAGAGGAAAAATGAAGGAAAATGAAGAAAGTAGAGACATCAATGATAAAAAGACTTTAGAGAAACAATTGTTATCTTTTTGAAATTTTTGAGTTGATCTCTCCTTTAATTCTATCATTCTCTCATAATATTGCACACTTAGAGAAACGTTGGAGCATTCTTGGAGCACTCTAGTATTCACTTGGATTTGGAGAAATAAGGTAAAGGAAAGAAGGGAAGTGAAAATTAACAATTGGATCAACAACTACAAATGGATTGCTTTATAGGTGAGAGGTTACATGTGTGATTTCCTTGTTGATTTCTAGATGCATGGTATAAACATGTGATTATCTGGTTATGTGATGTCATTGGAATGAATATTTTCCTAGATTTATAGTGGTTTCAACCTTGCATTTCCATTTCTTGGGTAGCTATGGTGTTGTAGGTTTTTCCACTTGTTGTTTTCTTATTGGTGCTTAGGTTCCCAATGGTTGTGGGTTGGAACAAACATTCTAGAATTCTTGGAATAAATTGAGTTGAGTTACTATTTCTTGGAGTCGTAGGTTGGGACAAATGCTCTAGAGCCATTGGTGGGTTGAGTTACTATTCCATAGAGCTACAATTGGAACAAATTCTCTGGAGCACTAGAAGGCTCTAGGTTGAGTTACTAGTTCCTAGAGCCTTGTACAAGTTGGGTAGAGATCGATCTGGTTGATGTTAGTGATTTCCAAACCATAGATGTGGAATCATTGTAGTTGAGGGTTGAGATGGTTTAGCCTATGGAAGCCTGTTTGGTTTTGTTTTGGTTTATTCCATGACATCCCACATTCATGCTTTCAATATGTCATAGGGGTGATTAGCTAAAAGAGATATTTGGTTCAGACCAATATATGGTCGGGTGGTATGTAAAATTCCTTGACTTGGTTTCATTTTCACATGTTAATATGAGATATTTTCCTGTTTTGATATATGAGAATTTGTATTGATTATGACGATGATGTTATGGATGATTTTCCATAGTTCCTATGTTGGCTATCTGTTGGTTATATGATGTATTCTATCTATGACTCATGTGACCATGTTTTGATAAGTTATTGAATGATTAATGGATGAACATACTAAAAAGTGTTATTACAACTAGCTAGAGAGGGCTCAAAGCTGTCTTGGTGATTCTCAGATGAAGACCATCACTTTATCATCATATATGCATTCATGACCTATCACTTACATGTTTTCCATATGTTTTCTGAAATATCTATTGTGTCCTTAGAGATCTTGGTCAAGTTTCTGGTTCAAGTTTGAATTTTTAGCTTTTCCATCATGTTAAATATTATTATGGAAAGCTATAGGAAGTTATGGGAAATGGTAAGAGGTTAGTATATAAAAGTGGCTCAGATATTGGTACTGATGGCCCAAAACAAAGGAAATAAGGCCATACCCGCATGGAAGTAGGCCTATGCATGTAGTTGGAGGCATATAATTGAACCTTCAGCTCATTGTGCATGTAGTTGGAGGTTCATAACCACACACTTGCCTTATTGTGCATGCAGATGGGGTGTTAGGTCAGTGAAACAGGGTTGCAACTCAGGAATTGATCACTTGGGGTGGTTGTTTAGCTCTTGAGTGATTTGTAGTCCCTATAGGATATTAGTATGTGTTGATTTTGCAGTCCCCAATTCCTTAACTAGAATATTAGATGTCGATTCATGCCATAGTAGCATTCAAATTCACATTTACCTAGAAGGATTATAAAAGTGGGTAAATGTGGGGAGGGGTGGTTATATATTGGTATAAGAGAGGGTTCCATTCTCCTTGTTTGATATTTGATGCCAAATATTGGTATTAGAGCTTCTAGTTTCAAACAATTGGATTGGATGCACTAGATGTGATTGTTATGCATGCATGTTAGTTGTTAATATGTTGTGCATGCATTGTTATTGTTATGGTTATCATGCATAGTAGGTTAGAAATGCATTGTGATGGTCAATGTTGTAGTCTTGTGTCATCATGATGATTGATATGTTGCTGTAATTTTACATATTATGCTAATCTGGATTGATTGTGCAGATGAGATAGCATCCCTTGAAATTCACACTAAGGTATGATTTTGGTTATGTATATATTTGGTTTATCTAATATGACATTTCAAAAGAAGTAGAAGATCATAGATGACCAAAAAATTGTTTGATTACAATTCACGTGACTCTCCTTATAGAAGTTGTAAAGCAGATAATGAGAGGATAATTTAGTCACTGGAAATACTTTCGAGGGCTTATGAAAATCAAGTTGAGCTTAATGTAGTGATCCTTTAGAGCCTTTTATAATTGCAGAGACAGGGACAACTAAGGATTAGTTATGGACTTGAATAAAGGACTAATGAGGCATATGGTAGCAGGTCTCAAGGAGGGTGCAGGTTGGACAAGGATGATATGGTAAGAGGTGGCAGATGGATTTATACACTTGACAGGAGAGGTAATGGTTATCTGTTGTATTCTAGTTCTGGTTTAAATAAACAACATGGTCATCATTGTCATCATCCTTATAGGAGGAGTGAGAGGGGGTACTTGCCAAATGATTTCAAGAAAGCAAAACCTCCTACATTTGATGGAGAGATGAAAAAACCAAAATATGAAGAAGCATGGATACTTGGGATGAAGACGCTTTTCAAATTTCTTGATTACAAAGAGAATGTCAAAGCCAGGATAATAGTCTCAAAGGAAAATGAAACATCTAATGGGAATATGTGAAGCATGTTAGAGGAATCAAGATAAAGGAGTTGAGTTGGTGTGAGTTTAAAAGACTCTTTAGGAAGAAGTACTTTTCTGAGAGATACTATGATGGAAATGCTAAAGCATTCTATGAGATTAAGATAGGATCTATGAAAGATGAAGAGTATGTGACTAAGTTTCTAGAGCTGTTGAGATATGTGCCATATTTTGAGGATGAGAAACAAATATTCAAGGGTTCATCAGTGGGATGCCTTTAGAATTTAAATATAGGATTGAGTATGATGAGCCTCCATCATTAGAGGTACTCATTGGGAAATCGAACCATTGATATGAGCAGCCTAACCGTAAGTCTGAGCCTAAGTGTGATTAGAAAGGGAATGATAAAACTAAAGGAAAGTTTGACTTCAAGATCATGTACATCAAGGGAAAGGAGAACAAGGTTGTAGATGCTCTCAGTAGGAGAGTGCAGGTAAATCATATTGTAGTGATGAGTTCTTATGGGATAGAATTGTAGGAGAAAATCTTACAGGAAGGGAAACATGATGACAAGTACCAACATCTTAAGAAGAGGTTATAGAAACATGGTTATAGTGATAGGGATGAGGAGTATCATCTCATGGAAGATGGCTTAGTCAGATTCAGGAACAAGATTTATGTGCCTGATAACAATGAGCTCAAGAAGCTTATCTTGAGGGAGTTTCATGTCAAGCCATATTTAGGTCACTCAGGATATCATAAGGCATTAACAATAGTTAAAAAGTTATATCATTGGATGAAATTGAAGAAATAAGTGGTTGAGTTTGTTGCATGATGTTTGGAATGTCAGTAGGTAAAATCAGAGTGTAAGCATCTAGTTAGTTTTTTGCAGCCAATTTTGATTCCAAAGTGGAAATGTGAGGTCATTTCCATGTACTTCATTACAAGTTTTCTAACGACTTTGAAGCATCATGATTCCATCATGGTTGTGGCTAACAGTTTGAGTAAGGTAGCTCACTTCATCACAATGAAGTCTACTAATTAAGATAGTGAGGTAGTTTAGATCTTCATCTAGGAGATAATTAGGTTGCAAGGTGTTCCCAAGAAGATCATATCAGATAAGAGATACCAAGTTCACTTCCATGTTTTGGAAGGAGTTTTTTGTAGGTTTTTGGATAGAGTTAGCTTTTAGTATAACTTATCATCTGCAGACAAATGGACAAACAAAGAGGGTTAACATGATCCATGAGGACATGTTCAATATGTATGTCATGCATCAACAGAGGAAGTGGGAGGAGTATCTTCCACTGGTATATTTTTCTTATAATAATGGATATCATGAATCCTTGAGGATGAATCCCTTTGAGGCTCTAGATGGGTGGAGTTCTAATACTCCTATTAGTTGGAGTGATCCAGTGAACAAGTTATTGATTGGAACGGATATGTTGGATGAGATGGAACAAGAGATGTAGGTTATCAAGAGGAATTTGAAGGAAACACAAGACAAACATAAGTGTTATGCTAATCACCATATAGCATTCAAGGAGTTTTAAGGTAAGGAGCATGTGTACTTGCGCATCAAGCCCAAGAGGAGCTCCCTGAGGATTGGGTCATGTGCCAATTCGGAATGTTGGTATTATGGGACTTTTGAGATACTTGAGAGGATTGGACTAGTGGCCTATAGACTTGCAATGTTGCCAATAGTGAAAGTCCATGATGTTTTCCATGTTTCATTGCTTAAGAAGTATGTATAGGATGTTGATCATGTGATTGATTAGTTTTTATTGCAAGTGGAAACAAAGGAAGAATTCTAGTTAGAACCTTAGTGTATTTTGTAGCAAAAAGAGCACATGCTTTGGAATCGAGCAATTGAGCAAGTTAAAGTGCAGTGGAAGCACTTTGGGCTCGATGAAGAAACATTGGAGATGAATGATCAGATGTGGGCTATATATCCTTCCTTATTTGCTGATGGAGCATATGTGTTTTGGTTTATGTTTATGCATATGTGTACCGTACATGCTATAATGAGTTGTATTATAAGGATCCAATAAGAAGTTTTCTATAAATACTACATTAAGTTGTGTTATAAATCTCCAATAAGTAGTATGGAGTTCATGTTTTTAGGAATTGGTATGTTATAAATGTTGCATCGAGTTAGATTATAGAGTTCCATGGGAAACATGTTTTTCTAGTTATAATCATTATTGAACATTGAGGACAGTGTTGCCACAAGGGGGAGGGGTTTGTAACAGCCCCTAGTTGATTTTCCATGTAAATAAAATAACGCCAAGGTATAGAGACATTTTTTCCAGGCTGAATGTTTGGAAAAACACTTTAATGGGCATCACTTTTGATTAATTGATGGCTATGGAAATTGGCAAAGGCAAAGAGGCAATAATTAGCATTTATTTATGAGAAGAAAGGAAAATAGGGGAAAAGGAAGGTGAAGAGACACAAATTTTCATGCAAGGGAAAGTGGAGGAAAAATGAAGGAAGATGAGGAAAATAGAGACATCAATAATAAAAAGAATTCAAAGAAACAGTTGATGGTTTTTTGAAAATTTTGAGTTGAGCTCTCCTTTCATTCTCTCATTATCTCATACTCTTGCACCCTTAAGGAGATATTGGAGCATTCTTGGAGCATGCTTGGAGAACTATAGTATTCACTTAGATTTTGATAAATAAGTAAAAGGAAAGAAGGAAGCACAAGAAAATAGTTGGATCAACAAATATAGCTAAATTTCATTGCAAGTAACAAGTTGCATGTGTGATTTCCTTGTTGATTTCTGGATGCATTGTATATGCATGTGATTATCTCGTTATGAATTGTAATCAGCATGGATATTTTCTTTGATTAATAGTGGTTTTAGCCTTACCTTACCATTTCCTAGATAGTTATGGTGTTGTGGGTTTTTCCACTAGTTTTTTTTCGATTGGTGCTTAGGTTGTTGATGGTTGTGGGTTGGAATAAACACTCTTGAATCCCTAGAACACTTCGTTTGAGTTACTAGTTCCTAGAGCCGCAGGTTGGGACAAACACTTTGGAGCCCTTGGTGGGTTGAGTTACCACTCCTTGTAGCCTTAGTTGGAACAAATGATATCGAGCACTAGAAGGTTGTGGGTTGAGTTACTAGATCCTATAGCCCTGGACAACTTGGGGAAAGACTGATCTGGTTGATGTTAGTTATTTTTGGACTATAGAGGTGGAATCATTGTTATTGAGGTTGAGGTGGTTTTTCCTTTGGAATCCCTCATTTGGTTTTGTTATGGTTTATTCCATGAGACCCCACATTCATGCTTGTAATATGGCGTGAGGGTGATTGGATGAAAGAGAGATTTGGTTCAACACAATGTACGGTTGGGTGGTACATGGAAGTCCCTAAATTAGTTGGAATTTTCACATGTTAATATGAGATATTTTCCTATTGCGATATATGAGAATTTGTATTGATTATGATGGTGATGTTATGGATGATTATAGACAATTTTTATGATGCTTATTTGCTATATTCTACCTATGGATCCTGCCATGTTTTAATAAGTTATTGAATGGATAATGGATGCATAGACTAACAAGTGTTATTATAGCTAGCTAGAGATGGCTTAGATCCTTCTTGGTGATTCTCAAATGAAGACCATTAGTTTATGATTAGATATGCATTCATGACCCGTAACTTACATGTTTTCAATATGTTTGACTAAATGTCTAGTGTGTCCTAGGAAGTCTAGGTCAAGGTTTTGATTCAAGTTTGAATTTTTATCTTTACCATCATGTTAAATATGATTATGGAAAGTTATAAGAAGTTTTGTGCAGTGTTTTAGAGGCTATCCTAGAAAAGTGGCTCACACCTAGGGACCCCTGGCTTAGAACATGGGAAATTAGACCATAATCACATGAATGCATGCCACTATGTGCAATTAGAGGCATATAACTCCACCCTTTCCTTGTTGTGCATGTTTTTGGAGTGTTAGCTCAGTGAAAAAGGGTTCCAACTCAAAGATTGATCAATTGGGGTGGGTTTTCAACCCTTGAGTGATCTATAGTCCTTGTAGGATATTAGTAAGTGTTCATTTTATAGGCCCAACTTCATTAACTGGAACATTGGAGGTCGAGTCAAGTCATAGTAGCACTCAACTTCATATTCAACTGGAGGGCTTGTAAAAGTGGGTAAATGTGGGAGGGATGGTTATAAAAACACGAAATGATATGGTGCTTCTAATGAAGAATTTTTTTCCAACTAATTTGATATTTTATAGTAGGCTTTCAAATATTAGCATACTTAAAAATTACTTGAATAGGTTCCTTATTCTATCATGGAGTGTGTATTTATGTACTGTATGCTTTTTTATCCAAAAATTGTCTTCTAGTTGATTAAATTAGTATAAATTTATAGATATAGATTTTGTTTTCTCTCATGAAAGAAACTTGGCCCTTTAATTTGGTAATCACTAACTTGATTTTTCAAGAATCTCCCATTATCTCAAACTCAAAAGATTCACCACATCATTAAGTTCTAAATAATAAGTCCCAATGAAATATGTATTTAGACTTCGTATATAAGAATTTAAACTTAGTTTCTATTAGTATTTATTTCAACAACCTTGAAAATTATCATAAAATCTCTTATTCATCAACTTTTATAGATCTTCATCCTCTTCTCATTTTTTAGTCACTCTCTTTCACTTCTTTAGTAAACTATCCAAATATTCCAATTTTATTCCTAACATCTATTATTTTTTAATCACTTAAATCTCTTTCATTCTCTTCTCACAATACCTTTTACTTGACATTGGATAATTTAAATAATTGAAATGTTTGGTAAATGATATATATGAACAAAAATATAATACCTTCATTTTTACAATAGGGATCACTTTTAGTTTGGGATTTATATAGTCTTTTGAAGAAACGGAAAATTGTTTCTAAGAAGAACTAATTTTGAAAAAGGTCTTAAAATGCTTCGCTTGGTAAATGTGACTTGTTGTGAAACCAAACAAAGCTTCAAACCTAGATTCACTAGTAACATTTTGGGGTTATATCAAACAATATATCACCTTTATCACACACCCTTCAATCCTATGGGCAAATAGTTTTAACTTTTTTCACCTTTATCACCTTTATATCAAACAATATATAATATATTATTAAAATATATATGTAATTAATTAAGTTTTTTTTTGCCAACATAACTTCATGATTACATAAAGGTAAACTTGATTTTTATCATTAAAATTTATATATAAATGAATTAAATTTTCATTGTTAACATAGGATCATATTTAAAACATAAAATATATTTTTTTATAGTGTGCAAATATTTTAGAAATTGCATCTACCTTCAACTAGTTTCCAAATTTCTTATCCTTTACATGGGGGTTCCTCTATTGAGTGTTCTCAATTGTGGCATCCATTGAAGTTAAATCATTATTTATGTATAAGAAACAAATTTTAATTATTTAACTAAATCAAGTTACGTAATTTAATTTATCTGGTAATAGAAATATAATGTTTCCCCAATGCACTAATTTTCCATCTCCTTATATTATTCTCACATATATCATAATTTGGAAAAGTAATTGTCCATTATCCACACCAAGGAAACTTTTAAGGATGGAAAATTTTCTTGAAGTGTAAAAACATTGGCGAATCTCACTAATCCCTAATATGCAAACTATAAAATTTTTATTGATATATTTGTAAACTTATTCAAATCTATAATGATTTTATATAGTTTCTATACAACGTTGGCAATTTTTAAGGTAAAATAATTTTATATTCTAAAATTTGGGCGAATCATCTTTTATAAAAATTGGAAATTGGGGAATCTTTTTGTGGAAAAATCAAGGGAAATTAGCCCACTGGGCGAACATTAGCCCCTAAAATTTTCCATGATCGCCACATATTTTCTCTCTTGCAAGGAACAAACATCATATAATGTAATTAGGGGAATTGTGTTAAAATCTCATGAACCGCATATCCACATACTTGCGATTCAAACACTTTGTATGTGCAATAGATTCACCTTGCACACACCATCACTACTAGCCAATTTGCATTGCTAACCATTACAAGTAGAGTAATTTCTTATATTTTACTTTGAAATTGTGCATACAAACACATGCTCACATAGTATAATTAAGAAAGAAGTAAGTGGTCCATCATCCATACATCATTTCGTTTCTCGTAGGGAACAAATATCACATAGTGTAATTAGGGGAATTGTATTAAAGGATCATGAACAATGTATCCACATACTTACAATTCAAACACTTTATATATGCACTAGATTCACCTTGCAAATACCATCACTACTAACCATTTTTCTTTACTAAGCATTATAAGTAGAGTAATTGATTATATTTTACTTTGAAATTTTGCACACAAACATATTCTCACATAATATAATTAGGAAAGAATTAAGTGGACCATCATCCACACATCATTATTTTCTCACAAGTGACAAACATAACATAGTCTAATTATGGGATCTGTAAAGGATCACCACATATCCACAACAATTCATACTTTATATGCTCACAATTTCACTTGCAGACACATTCGCCCCACACACTAAGTTCACTTAAACTTTGTATAAAGGGTATCCTATTTTCAATATCTTTGTACCTAATTTATTTGAGCTTATATTTTGTTGCAAACCCTAAGTAAAGAAAATCATTTATAAAAAAAACTTAACTTGTGCACACTAAATTCCCCACAGGGCCACAAGATAATTTACAGTTCAGTCTAGGACCATGGTGATAGGAAGCACATAAGCTATTGTGGTTGTTTTTCATATTTAAACATATAACGCTGTATTTTAGGGAGCTTAAAATCCTGCATCATCTAGTGCCAAATTCGGTACATGGAAAGAAACCCATGAAGGGGGTTAGACCTAGCAGACTATCATAAACCTTCATGTTGTCTCTCGACATGTGGTAGGGGATATGGGTCTAAAACCTATAACCAAAATCTCAGATTCACCCATTCCCACTGGATGCAGGTAACTTAGTGGCCAAATATTAGGGCATGTTTCTGTATAGGAGAAATTGATCTTGGTAAGGCTACTCGAAGCGTCACTAGCTCTTTCGGGATGTTGCCCTAGTATGTTTGGACACTATAACCCTCTCCATGCCTTGGTTGGTTTTTTGGCTACTAGAAGCATCACTAGTGACATTTATGACATGGACCCAATACCTTATTTTAAAAAATTCACAAGGCCTAGTTACTACTTGAGAAGAAAGACGTAAGGTCTTTTTACAAATTTTTCTCATACACAAAACCTAACAAAACCTTTTTTGTTGATTGTTTCACATATTATAATTAAATATAAAATTAATCAATTGTTTTTTTCTTTGTCTTATGTATGTGATTCATTTGGTTTTCCTAAAGAAAATTTATGTGTGAGGTGTGCTTACAAATGTAGCTGTCTCAGGTGTTGTTGATTTCTTTCCTTTCTTGCCAACTGATTTCTTTCTCAAAATATAATGCTTGTCATTAGTTATATGTTTCATAGGGATTACATCATCTTCAAGTGCCTCCTACATGTAATTCACATCATCATGAAAATTATTTTACCTTTGATATATGATAAATGCTTTTAATTTCATCACATGCTAAATCAACCTTTTTATCGACATATGGACTGATACTTTTACTGGTGCACTCTTCCTCAACTCATCTTTCCCTAAGATCAAAAAATTTTTCTTTTCATGTTTCAACTTAGAACCCATGGTCTATATTTATGCTACTTATCTACGAAGTCTCCATTTGTTTTTCTTTTAACTTTTCCTTAGGGTTTGTGACTAGAAACCTAGCATTTCCAATTTGAATTTTATTGACTGAGGAAGAATTATTTTAGCTTTCATCATATTATGAATCACAGTTTTTGTTAACACAAGGAATGATACTTTTATTGAACTATTGTCTTCTTCGACCCATATTTCCTTGAGCTTGAAACCCTTTACTTTTCATGTTTCAACTTAGAACCCTTGGTCCATGTCAACTTCTACTACCTAGTTGCCACATCTCAACTTGTTTTTCATTTAAATTTTCCCTAGGGCTTGTGATTAGAACAATAAGGTTTCCAAATTGATTTTTATTGACTAAGGAGGAATGGTTTTACCTTTCATCATATTCTAAATAACCCTTTTTGTTGACATAGGGACCGAAAATTTTAATGGTGCACTCTTCTATGAACCATATTTCCTTGAGCTTGAAACCCTTTCATTTAAATGCTTCAACTTAGAAAACTTTGTCCATGTCAACTTTTGCTTCCTAGCTGACAAGTATCAACTTTCCTTTCATTTAAAGTTTCCCCAGAATTTGTGACTAGAACCCTAGGATTTTCAAATTGACTTTTATTGACTGAGGAGGAATGGTTTTACCTTTCATCATATTCTAAATCACTCCTTTCGTTGACATAGGGACTGATACTTTTACAGGTGTAGTCTTCTTTGACCCATACTTCCCTGAGCTTGAAACCCTTTTTTTTCATGTTTCAAATTAGAACCCTTAGTCCATATCAACTTCTCTTAACTAGTTGCCTACTATCAAATGATATCATGAACTTCCACCTTAGGCGATTTCTTAAATAAACATGTGTAGATTTACTATTCAATTGTCTTATGATGATGATTTACTTGAATTACAAGTATATTTTGTATTCCACTAAAATTGAGTAGCCACATGAGGGAGAAGATGTGTCCCATCAAGTTGATCAACCAGATTACGATCAAGATATGCTATGTGGACTTGATCAACCACTAGAGGAACATGTTCCCTATCAAGCTGATCAACTATCACTAGGGTAACAATATGTGTAATCAACCATTAGAGGAAGAAGATTTTACCTATCAAGATGATAACCACTGGAAGAACGAATTATTTCCTTTCAAGTTGATAGGATAATAGGGATTTGCAGTGGTTTGGAAAGGGGTGGACTATTTGTAGAAAATTTGGATACAAGAATAATAGAGGACCTTGGGGAGCCTATCCTTACTCACAATGTTATAGACCATGTCAATAATATATTTTGACAATGTTTTGAGAAAAATAAGTTGTTGCACAAGTTTAAATACTACATGGGTTGATCAAACATAAGAAAATAAAACATGCCACAAATATTCTGGGTGTCCAAGATTCTAAAAGCAAGAAGACACATATGATTGTCACTCAAAATATATCAAAGACATGCAATATGTTTGGAAAATCAAGACAACTCGATGTTTGAGCTACATGCTAGGCAATTACAACTGCTATTGTTGCACCAATTACATTAAGACAACAAAATTCATTAAACAATGTCAAATTTGTTCCCTGTATCGAGAAAAATTTTGCACAAGCATACCAAATTTAGGGTTCGAGTAAATGAAAATGATGAATCTACTTGCTGGGCTCTTATCACCAAGAAACATTAATAAGATAGGCTTATAATAGGAATCATAATACTTGTGGTAGAGTTTTTGAAGAGCCATCCTCATGCTATTCGAGATAGAAAACATGTTGTATGGCATTGCATAGATAAAGGTTAGTATGTGGAACACATTAAAAACATTGTAGAAATGATAGAAGTTGCACTATTTGAGGAATTTCAGGAAAACAATCACCATGTGAATATATCCATAAGGATGTTTCAGAAATTGAAACCATGGTTTATTAGGCCTAATACAATCCATGACATGTGTTTTTTTCAATATCATGTTGAATTTCATCTTCATTATGACACTTTCCGGGAATTTTACATGAAGGATTGTCATAACAACCCTCCTCCTCCTATAATGTACGATTTTGTTTCATCAATATTGTGCAGAAGGGAACCAGAAGAGTTGTTTTACAAGAAAATATGTATAGGTGGGAGAATATGGATTGAATGTGGTGATTTGGAATTAATCCATAGGAACTTTCTTATTGATCCAAAGTAGCTTGGGATGCCATATGCAAATATCATATGGAATAATTATGAATGCTATGGGAAATCAGCCACATTCTTCAACTATGGTGCCTAAGAGCATCAAATATGATGAGGATGAGATTCCTATTTCACAATTCATGAGGGTGTTTCAAAACCCAATCTATAAATATATCAAACACTCACACAGGTCCGGGTGGAAAGTGTCTGAATTTAAGCATTCTCACAAAGTATTACAAGTAGGCACAATCTTATCAATGGTGGAATTTTCTCAGAATTACACATTTTCTCCCCTGACAAATATCCAAAGTGAGTATTATCACTCAGACCAAGTTTCCTTATTCGTACATGTTTTATATGAACATTCAAAATTTAATATTAATGGTAGGGATAACACTGATGAGTCATGTGATGTGATTAAGGAGTATCGATTTTACATTAGTGTTACTTGTGAGAATGACATATTGTTCATGCAAAAATTGCTTTGGCTTGAATTATGAACCATTAAAAAATGACATATCATTCATAAAGCATTGGATATGGTCAGACGGTTTTATAGGGACATTCAGGTCCGCACACATTTTTTATTGGTTGAGCCAACTACATAAGAAGATAAAAATTTAGCATAATTGGAGCTACTTTGAAACATGACATGGAAAGGGTGAGCATGATGGTGCAGGTGCTTGCGTGAAGTTGAAAATTAGGAGGTACCAAATGATTCATGATACATATCAACTGAAATCATCACTAGAGGTGGTCAACTGGTGCAATTCCCATTTAGGACATGAAGGTCACAAATTTAATAGGCCTGTGCGTAGGTTTTGTTCTAATGTTGAAATTGGCGATGCGAATAGATCCATTACTTGGTATTGTAGTACTATAGAAGGAACAAAGGAATTACATTCAGTGTGAAGAAAACACATGGGAGAAATATTTTCCATTGAGATAAGAAAATTCACATGTTTTTGCGAGTTTGCATTGGTATTGATGGATGTAGACTTGAACACTATGAAAAACATAGATACATGAAATCATGGAAATATTTCCCTTTTAATTCAAAAGGAACTCCTCCAATTTTGACATGGCAAGAGATGTACAATGAAGAGTCCATCGTTTTACTTGGTCATGATTAAGTCTATGATCTTTTAAGGGAAGGTATGTGGCCTATCTATCATTAACAATTTCATCAATAATTTGAAATCTTGAACATCTTTAACTAATACATATTTTGTATTTTGGTTGTAGGTAATGTTTTTCTTGTCATTTCCCACTTAGGAAATGAAGAGAACATGGCCTATTATTTGATGTGATGCACACTGGTGAAAAGTAGGTTGGTGATACCATATGAATATGGACAATTCACATACCAAATTAGTGACATGTTTTTTATGGCCAATTTTTTTGAAAAGGTTAAAAATTAGTTTGATCACATCATTTATAGATATTTTATGCCTGAATATATATATTTTCAATACAACCATCTAGTCATAATAACTTAGACCAATCTCATAAAAATAAAAAAAAGAAGGGCGGCCCAAGGAGATGGAAGATGCCAGAATCAGACCATGGACACGTTATGGAGACTTGCATTCCTATGAGCCATTAGCCAAATGAGCAGATGATGAAAATGTCAAGACTTGAAGTTGAGTCTATGGCGTTCAAGTGTAATCTAATATAGTATAACAGAGATCAAATGTATGAAACTTGTAATTTATAAATGTGACAATTGAATGCTCTTGTAATTTTTTAATTTTAAATCGAGAAATGTTTCCCTCTGGTCTAGGATGGATTCATAATGGTGTACATGTATGTTATATAAGCTTTAGTTTCCTTGAGGTGCTTATTTCTAAAGTACACAAAATTTTAAGGAGGTTTTATTTTTAGGGATATGATCCTTATGTGAAGCCCATAGATATATATAATTTAATTAAAATTTAGAATCAATAGGGATTTAGATTTAGATTTAATTAAATTTATGGATCCTATTTTTTTTTTTATATGTCATCTATAGTATTGATGTTGAGCATGCAATAAATTTTATATATTTATATACATGTCATAGTTTCTAGAAAATCCATTTCAGTATATAACAACCGGGTTGATATAATATTCTTTACTTAAAATGGAAATTCAACTATCCGTGTTATGACCAACATTGAAATATTTTAAAGTTATTAATAAATGGAATGTGCTAGTTTGATATAAATAATGGAAAGAGTTACACACACGATTCATATTAGATTGTAAAAAGTGCAACAAATAGTGTGTATATAATATATTATATATATTATATATTATATATATATATTATATATATATATATTAATATATATATATATATATATATATATATATTATATATATATATATATAATATATATATATATAATGCTATGACTATTAAGCTCTTTTAAATAACATCAAAAGAAATAAAATCAAATAAGCTTAATCTTGACATCTTTTAAAATCATTGTAATTTAACATACATTGATTGTGCACTAAAAGACACTTTCTACAAGCTAATATGACAACTAAACTTGTTATTTTGTAAAATTTTACTTCTTGAATGTTATTAATTGAAGGTCTTAAGATAAGGAATTAACTGAAATACTTGGATATGCAATAAATTTAGGAAAGTGCATAAAATTATATAAATATATTATTAATTGTTTAAATTAACATACATTAACTACACTAAAATACACTTTCTACATTAAATTGACTTACATGATATATTTTAGTTATTTTTAAGTATCCAAGTGACTTGCATCATATTAAGATTATACTTATTTCCATAGTCTATGAAACTAGAATTCAATATTGTTATTTTGTAAAATTTTAGTTCTTGAATGTTCTTAATTGAAGGTCTTAAGATAAGGAATTGATTGAAATACTTGGATAGACAAGTAAATTTAGGAAAGTGAATAAAATTATAGAAACATACCATTAATTGTTTAAATTAACATACATTGATTGCAATAAAAGACACTTTCTACAAGTTCAATATTAAATTGATGTACACATGATCATATTTTAGTTCATTTTAAGTTTCAAAGTGACTTGCATCATAGTATATTTCAAGTACTTATTTCTTTAGTCTATGAAGCTACAAATCATATTTGTTATTTTGTAAAATTTTACTTCTTGAATGTTCTTCATTGAAGGTATTATGTTAAGGAATTGATTGAAATATTTGGATAGGAAAGTAAATTTAAGAAATTTCATAAAATTATCTAAAAACATCTTATATATATATATATATATCTATATATATATATACTATATATTATATATATATATATATATATATTATATATATATATAATATATATATATATATATATATATATATATATATATTATAATATATAGACTTATATCATGTTATGACTAAGCTCTTTTAGATGACCTGAAAAAAATAAAATTTAATAAAACACATTTGTTGAGCATTACTGGTTGAAGACATTTTTTCAAATTAAATTTAAAACTTATTTAAATCCCATTTTTGTTTTTTAATTGAACCATGATATAGTTTAGTTCATTTTAAGTATCAAAGCGACTTGCATTATAGTCTAAGATTGTACTTATTTTCTTAGTTTATTTCCTCAGAATTCAAAATTGTTATCTTGTTGGTTATGTATGATAATAAACCATCCATATGAAAATATATACAAATTACATTGTACATGAACATCCATAAACTGAAATAATAAGCATCCATAAAATGTCCATGTATGAAAATATACAAAATATGTACATTTCATGTGAATGTTCCCTATGAAATGGGCCTGAAAATATACAAACTGTCTATGATCCACTCTATAAAGTATCACTTCTAAAACTCTTATGTGTCTTCCATTGCGCAAAGTGAGCATCCATACTCGAGTACTACAATATAACACATTCAAATTCAAATTAATTAGAAAATTATTCGTACACAATTAACAATTAGGAAATAAATGATTTTGAATTGTACATTTAATTAGAACCCTACCTATGACTAAATTGAATGCAAATGGAAGTCATATGGGATGGGGGTCTGATCAATCTAGGTTTGGTGCTCCCTTGCATGTGTCTCAATGCCTCCATATCCAACATCCCACTCATGTATCCACATAACTGTGACATTGACACCACTTTGCGTCTCGGCCTGTGCACACAATGGAAAAGATAAATTATAATTAGTTTACGAATTAATTATCATTCATACATGTAACTTTAAAAAAGAAAATGTTAAAATATTAGGAATATTTTTATTTACCTCAAATATTGGTCCATGTGGTTGTAATAGTGACTCTGCTACACATGAGTGTTATGAGGTGGAGGATACTGGCCCATGGAAACATGAAATAGAGGAGGTTGATCTGGATGGTCAACTTCCCCCTCAGATGACCTCATAAGCTCATATATGTAGGGTTGTGCATGCATGTTATCATGAACTTATTAATATAAATGAAATTTGATACGAACTTATTAATATAAATAATGTATAATTTGACAATAAGAGTCAAAATTTTTGTATATATGTACTTGGTCTATGTCACGTGGGTCGTGCACCCTCAAAGTGTCATGAATGGTATCACGACACATATGTGCCTATGAAAAAAGTTGGTCATTGTTAGGCCCCTATACTACTAGTGTAACCCCTTATTGTTATTAGTACAACCCACTTATTATATTGATGTACCCACGTAGTGCCCATATTGTTACTATTGTGCCCCATAGAAGCCCACTATTGTTAGTATTGTGCCCTTACATTATTATTGTTATGTCGGCTTTGATTATGTTATGACCCCTTAGACTCCTATATATAGAAAGGAGTTCTTTTCATTTGTATCATCCAAGAATTGTTCATTTATGTAATGTAAAGGAGGTTGCCCCCTCGAAGAGGCTGAATTCTCAGGCGTTGATCTATCTTTTCTATCTTTTCTTGAGCTGGTTCTATAACATTTGGTATCAGAGCTTTGGATTCTAGGGTTTCACTACTCCAAATAGGTCATAGTGGCATTTTCACTATAACTTTTGTTCTGCGACGTTGCAGAAGTTGAAAAAAAACCCATTTGAGAAGACATCACACTAAATCTCAGGTCCGAATTTCAAATCTTTTTACGTTATATTTGCAGAGATATGATTTGAGGAAGTTGGTATTTATGCATACTCCTGAATTACATTCCAAACAGGTGACCTGGGGAAAATCGTCATAACTTTTTCTCTGAGCATTGGATTGAAATTTGGTAAGTAGGTACATAAACAAGACGGACTGTAGTTTCTTCTATATATTTTTCAAAGCTAAAGGTCGAAACAGTGACTCGTGGCACGTCGTACAAGTTCGCTATACTGAACTAGTCTATAATCAGGTCACTGTGGGAGATTTCACATAACTCTTCCTTGGAGAATCCAATTTGGATCAGATTGGTGGCATTGGAAAGAGGACACATAGGGCTACTACAGGTCTCAATTTCAGAACTTAAAGATTCGAAAATATAGAGTGAAAATTGTTACAATATCGAGCTCCTAAAATCAAGAAAAAGCAAGATGAGGAGGTTTGATGGCAAGGATCCGGTAAATTGGATACTTCAGATGGAGCAATATTTTGATCTACATGGTGTACCACTGTTACAAAAGGTATGTATAGCATCTTCATATTTAGAACCGGATCAATTTTTATGGTATGAAGGGCTTTTTTCTTGTAAACGACTTGTTACGTGGTCAATTCTCACGGAGGAAATGATAGCACATTATGAGGATACAAAGAGCAACACCTTCTTTAGAGTAACACCACAACAATTGGAAAGAGTAAAAGGGCTTTATGACATAGTGGATAGTAAAATTATGGCAACAAGGAAGCCTACCCCTAACAACTATAAACATGGAAGTGTTGTTTCTCCTAGCCTTCCACAACCTACAAGGGTTACACCAAAAAAATTGGAAGAAAAAAGAGAAAAAGGGCTTTGTTGCAATTGTGATAGCAAATGCACTAAAGGTCATAAGTGTGTTGAGAAGAAATTATTTTACATAGAGTATGAAGAGGAGGAAGAAAATGATAAAGAAACATCAAAGGAAGAGGATATATGCCAAGATCCAACCCCAGAGATAGAAGAAATGAATCCGACCATATCTTGTAAAGCATTGGCAAGAATTACCCCTTCTCAAACTCTCAAGATAGAAGGAAATATCAAGGAGAAAAGGGTGAAAGGAGTGAAAGATCACATAGAGAAAGAAGAAATGAATCCAACCATATCTTGTAATTAATTGGTCAAAATTACCACTCCTCAAACTATCAAGATAGAAGATCACGTCGAGCATCAAGAAATGAATCCGACCATATCTTGTAAAGGATTGGAAGAAATTACCACTCCTCAAACTCTAGAGATAGAAGGACATATCAAGAAGAAAAAGGTTCAAGTAGTGAAAGATCACATCGAACATCAAAAACAAGTTCTCCATCTTTTAAAGGATAACGCCACTTCGGTGCAAAATCAAACGAAACAACAGGTAGATCAACATCGTAGTGAAAAATGTTTTGATGTAGGTTATTGGGTATTTTTACTACTACATCTCAAGCAAGCTATTTATGAGAAGGAAATGTTGGCAATACTACATGCACTTAAAAAATGGCGACCTTACTGAATGGGAAGATTCTTCAAGGATGAGGATGTCGAAGCATTGTTTTGTGCTATTTCTATTATCCAACCAAATTGGATAAATGAAGCAAGGGATGAATGGAAGAAGGATGAAGAAATATAGCCACTTATTCAAAAGTTGCAAAAGATCCCAATTCAAACAATATTGCCAGAAATTGAAGAGGAAAGAAAAATCATATTGGAACCTGGAGGAGTCACAAAAAAACAAGAACCCAACAGCGACGAAATCGAATCAATTCAGAGTATCTCATCAAGTGGAAAAACTTACCCGATTGAAGATTCCACATGGAAGGACAAGAATTTTATACAGAGCTATCAAGAAAACTACTAAGCGTTGAGACAACGCTTTTGAACAAGGGGCATGTTGGCCCCTATTATACTAGGTGTAACCCCTTATTTTTATTAGTTACAACCCACTTATTATATTTTGATGTACCACCATAGTGCCCATATTTTACTATTGTGCCCCATAGAAAGCCAACTATTGTTATTATTGCTGCCATTACATTATTATTGTTATGGTCGGCTTGATTATGTCCATGGACCCCTTAGACTTCCTATAATTTAGAAAGGATGTCTTTTCATTTGTATCATCCAAGAATTGTTCATTTATGTAATGTAAAGGAGGTTTCCCCCTCGAAGAGGCTAAATTCTAAGGCGTTGATCTATCTTTTCTATCTTTTCTTGAGCTGGTTTCATAACAGTCATTCCCTAGAACCTCAAGATATGAATCATCATGTAATATAACTGGTTGGACACGAGGCAACAAAGGTGATCTTCTCATCTCTCCACACAATGTGACATGTGCAATGGCCAATGTCCTCTGCATGTTATCTACAATGGTATCCTTAGTCTTAGCATCATGATGGGATGACTACTCTAGCTCCATCAATAATACCACACTCCGAGATGGTTGTGTCAACAATATCGAAGGTGGTGCTACATGCATAGGGTCCCTATGAGCCCTGACACATTGATAACTATGTGCCAAGCTCAGTCCATAAAACTTAGATATGATGTTGGTGTAATCCAACCTCATATTTAGCACAAACTCTAAAATACATGATTTTCAAAGTAAATGGGGTCTTGGTCATGGTGGGGGCACTGGCCCTAAGCTCTAAAGAATTGATCACAAAAAAAGGGGTTGCATCAACAATCTTAAAATATTTTAGTGGAATCGAACCAGCATGTCTAGCATGACATTCCAGAGGGATGTTAAACAACTCTCCATGAACATCAATGTTCTTGGTGGCGTCTTTCATCACCTTCCAAGTAAGTGGGATTATAACCTCCAGCCTCCTAATATTATGTATGGAATATAGGAGGTGGCCCTGTGGGTCCTCCCTTTGGTATGTCTCGATCAACCTATTGATGTTGTCGAGCATCAAAGATAAACTATGCCTAGTAGGTGAACTAACAGAGATTTTATCCAGCTCTCGTGTGATCCATGTCTGTTGGGCCCTAACATCCTTAATTGTGATATTGGCTATAACATCATTCCATGGACAGATCAATGTTGCACTGTGGTCCTCATCTTTACCCTTCTAGGGTCTACAAATCATAAACACAAATTAATATATATAAATAGCTAGAAGCATAATAACATATACATTAAATTCAAACACATCAATTGAAGATGATTTAAAAATTAAAGACAATTTCAAGGCATAAAAACATAAAGTTTTAAGAGGATTTATAATAAAAGATGTGTACCAACAATATGTGAAGAATGTCCACTATCGGTAGCAAGATCATCAATAGAGATAAAAACACTGGCTTTGACACTCTGATTGGTGTCTAAGGGTGGATCTATGAGTTGAACACACACTCTAGTTGGGCTATGTGATCTATTACGAGAACGACCATGTATAAAATATCCCCCAACACTTCAATGGGCCATAGTTGGGGCGTGTATGGGAGATGGATTTGCAAATTACATGGAAACTAATCCAAGAAAAAAAACGTTGATAAGAAATCCATTTATAAACTCAAGTAGAATAATTTAGGTTGGAGTACTAAACTAAATAGAGTCTCTTTTTTGATAAATTATCAACTGAAGTATTGAGTTCCATGTAAGAATAATCAAAAGAGGTGATCAAATATGACTTACACTTTTTCCCATTTCTAAATAATGCATTTTATTCATAGAGTACAAATATGTAAATATATGTAAAAATTGAAATAAGCTTATTTTGAAAACTAATAAAACTTCATGCCAACTAAATACTCCATAGTACAAGTTCTTATACTGTTTGACTTTGACCCGTGACATGTACTAGGTGTAAGCACACAAAGACAATATTTTTGGTACAACACACTACATAAATTAATATATATAAATAGCTAGAAGCATAATAACATATACATTAAATTCAAACACATCAATTGAAGACAATTTAAAAATTAAAGACAATTTCAAGGCATAAACACATAAAGTTTTAAGAGGATTTATAATGAAAGATGTGTACCAACAATATGTGAAGAATGTCCACTATCAGTAGCAAGATCATCAACAGAGATAAAAACACTGGCTTTGACACTCTGATTGGTGTCTAAGGGTAGTTGAACACACACTCTAGTTGGGCTATGTGATCTATTACGAGAACAACCATGTATAAAATATCCCCCAACACTTCAATTGGCCATAGTTGGGGGGTGTATGGGAGATGGATCTACAAATTACATGGAAACTAATCCAAGAAAAAAAATGTTGACAAGAAATCCATTTATAAACTCAAGTAGAATAATCTAGGTTGGAGTACTAAACTAAATAGAGTCTCTTTTTTGATAAATTATCAACTGAAGTATTGAGTTCCATGTAAACACAATCAAAAGAGGTTATCAAATATAACTTACACTTTTTCCCATTTCTAAATAATGCATTTTATTCATAGAGTACAAATATGTAAATATATGTAAAAAATTGAAATAAGCTTATTTTCAAAACGAATAAAACTTCATGCCAACTAAATACTCCATAGTACAAGTTCTTATAATGTTTGACTTTGACCCATGACATGTACTATGTGTAAGCACACAAAGACAATATTTTTGGTACAACACACTACATAATGAAACAATATGGTAAAAATTAGAAAATAATCAAAATGCTTGTATTCACTTTAAATGCACTTTTCATCATGGATTTAATGTATGTATCCATAATGCATTATTGAAACTTGAACTTATAAGGGTGGAAACTAAGAGATATATAGTTTTCATATCATTATATTAAATAGTTATAAAACTATGTTAAATGTTTGATATATATGTGTGTGTGATGTTATAGTTATAGCTATGTATATATAATTATATAGTTATGTTACATGCTATATATTATATTTATATATTACAATTTTATGTGTTTCTTTCTAAGAGGTCATAGATTCAAAACCAAAGGGGTAGAGTATGTATTCCTTCGTAGACTCAATAGTCAAATCACTACATGGATGTGGGTCCCTTGTCACACAAAGAAGGGGGTCACATACACCAATTTGGTGGCTGGCTTGGCTGTGACCTTAAAAATGGATAATAATATATATAGTTAAATAGTTATGTTATATACTAGATGTGAAGTATATTTATGTTAAATGTTATGTACGAGATGTTATATATTTATATTCTAATATAATTATACTCTAATTATATGGTTATATATTATATAAAATTATATATTATAGTTATGTTATGCCCCCGCACACACATATATGCTAAATGTTGTGTTATTAGTTATATATATATGAGTATGTATATATATATATATATATATATATATAATATCACGTTTTTTTAGTTTTGGTCTTTTTAAATTAGTTAATATTTAATCTAAATACAAATATTTATTTAAAACAATATTATATATTTATTATTAAAAACTATTTAAAAATATAAATTAATTTAAATTTAAAATAAAAAATAAAATAAATTTTTTCCTTATGTCAATCTAAAGCTCCTAAGTTATTTATTTATTGGTTATAGTTTAGTTGTTTTCTGTTTTGGACTTTTTCTAGGCATATTTCTAGCCAAATTTGTTCGAAATTTAAAATGCATTTTTAATAACAAAATTTCATTTTTTTGAAAATTTATTTCACTAAATTCCTAAAAAAAACTTTAAAACCTAAAATAAAAAATTTACCAAAGAAAATATTCATAATAAACATGTTACCATTGCACATAACGTATACAATGAAATAAAAATAAAAATTAAAACCTAAAATATGGTATATTTTGGGTGGTTTTCAAGGGTTTTCTTGGTGATTTTCTAGGTTGTTTGTTGTGGTTTTTAAAGGTTTTCTTGGTGGTTTTTTGTGGTTTTCGTGATTGTTTTTTTTGTAGTTTTTGTATGGTAATTTTTTTCAACTAATTTCTTTTATCTTGCAAAAAAATTAATAAAAGAGACAAAAATGATAGGAAACCTACCTTGGCTTGAGCCTCTAGGTCATTGGCAAGGTTGATGGGTAGCTAGATTGAGTTCCTCCATATTAGTTAAGCTTAGAAATCTTCTGTCGAACTCATTTTCTCTCACGGTCTGAGCAAAATGGCTTGCATATGCCAGGACCTAGGGATTTTAATAAGAAAAAGCACTTGATCAATCCAAAGTGCTCGATCAAAGTATATAACTTGATTGAGCCCTAACTCTCAATCAATCCTTTAAATTGGGTTAGAAAAGGGCTTGATTGAGGGTTTGTTTAAATGCTCGATTGAAATATTTTTAAGTGCCTAAAAAACTTGATCGAGCACTTAAAATTACTTGATCAAGCATCCATTTTTCACCAAAAAGTTACCTCTCTTTCCCAAAATGTTTCACCAAACTCCATGCACTCACCCCTAGGCAACAATCAATCTTTTGCAAAATCTTCTTGAATATTGTGCAAAGCCACTTATGGGATCCAATGTCTACTACCATCAAGGAATACGTTATATAATAGATTTCCAGTTGTGGACCTTTACTTAAAATTACATGAGATGTTACAATGCTATCAATTGCCTCAATGGATTTGCACAAAGGTATTATAAAAGAAGTAAAACCATGTGCCTCTTTATCATGCACCTCTTTAACATGTTGCATCATTTGAGTAGGCTTATCCTTGGCAAGGGATGACCTAGTTGCACAATATAAATTTGAATAACAGTTGATAACAAATGAAGGACAAAAGGAGAAAAATACTAGACAATTGTCTTTGCCTTAACTTCATTAAAACATTTAATTCCATGAAAAACACCAATAATGGTCCAGCAAAGACGTAATGTATATACGACGTGCCATGTATAAATCATGTCTAGGCACACTCAGATAAAATGGGTGCATAATAAATATGAATACGAATCTACAGAAAATATTCATTTGGTGATAAGAACGGTTCAATAGATTCTTCTGCACACTTGCGGTTTCTTTGTAATGGAGAAAGCAATAACATAATCAAAGCCTATGTCAGACCTACTAGCTGAAATACCTACATGTCTTCTGAAACAGTAACAAAAGAAGAAAAAAAAACAATTTTTGTAGCTATCTTTATTAACTATTTGACTTTATTGTAGATGCTACCCTATAGATGGTTCAACTTTATTTTCATATTAGGCACTTATTGAACCATCATGCACATATATCTAATAGTAGACATTAAGTCATTTACAAGTTTCCATGACTGAGGAAGAGTTGTGTTCTACATGTGAGAAAACAAATTAAGCATTGCATCATTAACAACATGGAAATCCCTAATGTTTGGTCATATTATTCTTGTTTTCCATCGTATATGAGTTGACATTCGTACAAAGGAAACTAAATTTTCAACTGAATTTTCCTATGAACATAATCATTAATGTCTAATACACTATCGTGAATAATAATCATGATTCAATCGAAAAAGATTTTAACAAAAAATTACATCCTTGGTTTCGAAGATATGGGCATATCTTCATATATACTCCTAATTGTCAAATATTCAATGGAGTAGATTAAAGCCTCAACAATGGAGTAGATAAATGCCTTGTCCAAAACACGACAACCTCTATCTCTACCTACATATCGATGCATTTTCCTAAAACTGCATCATCCACCTAATGAAGCCACTCCCTTAAAAAACTGGAAAGAGAGCTTACAAAACAAGTCCTCCTAACCGAAAATCTTATTCAACCCTCTCATTTCAACATCTTCTAATCCAAACAGGACATTGAATTCAAATCCATTATTCCCCATCACAATTGCATTCTCCTCAAACAACCAATTCTTTCCTCTCACCTACGGTACTAGCATAGGAATTCTCATTTCCAATCTGAAAAATTTCATTATCAACTAGGGTTTCTATCTCACCTCCTCTTGACAATGACTGTGCAATCCCTTCAAGGGGATTCAAATTACTATCAAGTGCAACTTTCGGCCTCACTGCTCAGCACTTAATTTGCTCTTTCTATTTTAAAATCAACTCTTTGATACCATGTGAAAATTCCTACACTGAAGGAACCCCTACTGCACCAAATATGAATCTACTTCACCTACTTGATTTTTAAATTAAATTCATTAAGTTATTCTTTTGAATACTGAAGAAAATTACTTCTGTAGCCTACACTAATCAAATATTTGATCTCATGAAATAGAAAATAGAGCTAAGAATAAGATACATAGGGCGCACTTAATTTTGGACACATTAGTCCCTGGAAAAACCCATTGCGAGAAAATCGGTGCAACAGTTCTGAGGGTTTCAATATTATGCTAGAGAAATATCTGAATACATATCTAGGATGCTTAACTAGCAATCCTTTATAGAGAAAATACTAACATAAATTTGAGTGATTTTTACCTCACTTCACCTGGCAAAATTTTGGCTGATCCAGCACAAGACTAGCTAACCCCGACTATTTTGCGTTGGCTTTGCATCACCTTCTCTACCTTCTGTGTCATCTCTCCTAATAGTTCTGGCAGTTCCTGACATTTTTGGCAATTCCGGCTATTCCAGAAGTTATGGATTCTATGTGAGAGGTAACTTTTCTACTCTATGCTGTCCCTTTTAGCTCTGTGTCAGGATTGTGTGGGCCCAAATTGGCCCAATGTCAACTCTCCTAGCTATTGCGTTGCGTCTCTACAAGCTCTCTTTGCCTCTCTTTCATTATTCTCTGGAAAGTCCTTCCCCTAGATTCTCTCTACCCCTTAGCTACAAGATATCCCCAATTGATTTTCCTCATTAGAACTTCTCACCTTAGAAAATCGATTTTCTCAATTTGTCTCTGTGTTTTTCCAAATGAACCCCAAGCTTCCATTTCATACTTTTCCTATCTTCAACAACCAAGATTAAGTTTCTAATCAATGGCTAAGATTAAAACATGACTTGATCCGCCTTGTAGATCATTCTCACCTATCTTTTGATTAATACCCATTAATATTTTAATTTCCTTAATTTTAGACTTAGGAGCTTCATTAAAAATATTAATTATTTTAATAAAATACAATCTAGGTGGAATTTCACCAAACGGTTTCTGGGTTCTTTAGAGCTCATGTGTCTTAGCCTCTCCACCAATTTTCAAGGTCAGAGCTCTTGTGATGCTACCAAAAACTAACAATTGACCATGGTTAACCATGATTGGAAATCGTAGGCCGTGGTTGACTACAGTTGGCCACCTTAACCATGGTAGACTATGATTGAACATGATTGATTGTAGCAAGAGATCTTGAACATGTTGATGATGTTGACCATGGTTTGATAATGTTTGATCATCATTCACCATGGTTTCACTATGGATGACCATGGTTTGACCATGGGCTCCACACTAATGTTACACAGTGAGAATTTTAACATTACATAAACATGGTAAAGTGAGGGATGTTATAGAAGAGCTCATGCCACTAGTTGAATTTGCATACAAAAATGGGTACCAAGAGTCGTTGAATATGAGACCATTTGAGACATTGTATGGTAGGAAATGCAACCTCCCATTAGTTGGATGACTCAGTGAATAGAGTGGTTCTTGAACCTTACATGATGAAAAAATGGAGCAAGAAATAATTAATATTAGGTAGAAATTGAAAGTAACTTGGTATAGGAAAAAGAGTTGAGGATATTAATGGAGAATACACAAATAATTTATCTCTGCATCATTACCAAGAAAGAGCATTGAGAATGGGATCTTGTACTAAGTTAACACCCTGATTTTGTGGACCATTTCATATTTTTGAATGAGTGGAACTAGTACCTTATAAACTGGCCCTACCACCCATAATGAAAGCACATGACGTACTTCATATTTCTTTGCTTAAGAAGTATGTAAGTAGCACTAATCATTTGCTTGATTGGTTTGTGATATAGTTGGAACTCATGGGAGAATTTTAGTCGAAACCACTATGCATCCTATATCGGAGACAAACCACACTCCATAATCGAGTAATAGAGCAGGTCAAGGTGCACTAGAAGCACTTTAGACCTAAGCAAGAAACCTCAAAATGGATAGAACAAATAAGGGTGATGTACTCATTTTTCTTTAACGAATAAGCAGAAAAAGTAAGAGCTGCAATTATAAAGCTTAGTTTTGTTTATTTTGTTTGCTAAATACATAACACTATGACAATGTTCCCTTAAGACAGTGGGATTGGTAACATCCCGCTTCTCCTTGTATTTGTAGAATAAAACCACAATGAGCTAAATAGAATTCCTATAAATACTCTAATTTTTTCTCTTAAATATAGATTTTTTATTCAAATTTTATAAAACAAATTATTAAAATTATAAAAACATATGAAACAAAAATGCCATATATATACAAATTTTAATAAAACTAAAATATATATATATATATATAGATAAACTAACTAACAAAGATATAAATCCAGTATCTAAATTTTCTATATATATATTTTTCAAAATTTTAGACTCGAAAAGAATTACATTTCTCTCCCAACATGATAAAATAATGTAAAATGAATTTATAATAATCATAAAACAATTAAAACCACGAGAAAAATTAAATCAGAATTCAAATTTAATGATACTATAATTCAGTAAATTGTATTTATATTATGATATGCCAAAAAAATAAATATCAAGATGAGGCCACCATATTTATTTATTTTATTTCATAGTTATACCAGCTATGAAGCTTCTGATACAGGCTATTAGAATCACAGAGAAACGTTTCGTTCTGATACATTTAACTAAATAGAATTATCTGATGATTCGATCTTCTCACAATGAGAACGCTGATAAAATAAAAGAAGACAATGCAGAAAACAATCAACTCATTCAGCCATCGTCGTAGTTCAGGGGATTCAACCTGCTTCAGCCATTATCAGTAGTTCTTCTCCATGTCTACGTTTATCAATTTGATGTTTACCGTTTCCGGCATAGCCATCAATCAGTTGAAGGTAAACCTTTAGACTGTGGTTGTAAACAAGATTAAATTTATTGATGCGGTCGTGATTGTGAAGAATGATTTGCACACCGACATGAAAATATGTCCGGGGAAGCCAGTCGAGCAGTTTGATCAACCATGTCCAGCAGTTCTCATTGAAAACAAGACCAGGAACTTTTGGAACAATATCGTCCTTGTTTACCAAGGGCAACACCTTCACTCCCACCTGCGCCATTCGCATGGCGAATGCTCTATTCCCAACGCGTGGGCTTGCGAATGCAAACACAGTCACAGGTATACGCTGTCTCGGAAAATTTGCGTCAAGGTTTTTCTTAACGTCATATGAGCTTAAGGTTGCCAGAGCAGCTCCCAGGCTGTGCCCAGTTAATGTTAGGCTCAGACTTCCTTCCTTGTATTCATCCACCAGTCTAAGAATTTCTGAAATAACAATACCTCAAGCAGATTTTGAATTCTCTCCATGAGAGATGTAACAGCTTAAAAATCCCTCTTCGACCCGGACGCTGTTTTCGATGAAATGAGCAGTAGTCGATAATCCGGCTCGGACGCCCTTGTGCTTAATTGCCAATGGGTCAGGAACTGAAATGTCTCTCACATCTTCTATCCATTCTTGAAGCGTTTGGGTTCCTCTCCACACTATTACAATATCTCGCCGCCCAAGTCTTTGTATCTCTTTATCATCTGTGCACACTGCGATAAAACCAATCCAAACGGGTACCGCTGTTTCCCTCCCCAAAATATCGGTGTCCGCATACAAATACTTAGTGACTTCATAGCCATTAGGGCAGTACTGGAACAATTTGTCACGGCTATACTTACAACCACCATGCTCACAATCAAATGCATCATAACATAACTCTGAAAAATTACCATATTTGAGAATCTCAGATTTCAAAACTGGATTAAAGGGGTCTAATAGCCCATACCACCAGTTTGATCCCTGAATATCTTTCCACATATCAGCAAGCACTAAATTTTTGTACCCATTGGAGATTATCGGTTCTTCAGGCAAACAAGGAAAGCTTTGATTTGTCAAGGACAAAGGGCTTTTCCTTCGTAGAAATAAAACATATAATGTAGGATTGGATTCATAATTTCTGAATTTCAAAACCGTGAAGTGAGGATGGGTGATATTCTGCAGTTGTATGCAAGCTGCACTCTTATCTGCTATGCAGATCTCAATATGCATATCACGATACGCTGAATACAATTATATTGTTGGAATTTAATTCCAACTGCAAACAATTAATGCAGAATAGAATCTGATCTTCAGCCGCTATTTCAGATTGTCCGCTTCAGCAAAGTCTTAAGATATTTTGCACTTTAAATGAACATTTAATTTGCAGAAATTAATTCCCCTGCAACCGGCTAATTTCCACCGAAAAAGACATCACCGCCTTCTGCAATAAATACACAGATAAATATCAGCAGATATTTTACTTAGTTTATTGTTTAATCAGATATTTATTTTTCCTATAAATGTAACGCACAGTAGTTCTGTTTTTCAAGTGCAAGAAGGTGCAAGCAGAAAAGACCACCAGTTCTGTTTTCTGTCTGAGTGTAAGAAATTTTAGAACAACAGTTCTGTTTCTGAGAGAAGGTTAGAAGAACAAGAGTGTGTCTCTTCTGTAAATGCACAGCAGTGTTGAACCTGCGATTTTCTGAGATAGAAAATCGATTTCTGGAACTAGTGTGTTCCTCTTGTAATAGTTAAGTTTTCTGTATCAGCTTGTTTATTACTTATGAATACAAGTTTTACTGTTTTGCTGATTTTCAGTTGCTGTTACACCAAGTGTAAAAAACACTTTGATTTTACTCTGTAAATCTATTAGTGATTTGACGCCACTTGTTTTAGTTGTTGTAACACCAAAGCGTCAATTTTCTTAAAGTGAGTTAGCGTCAAAAATGTGCTGCTGTTACACCGAGCGACTTGACGTCAAATTTTGCGTTGCTGCAACACTATGATCAGCGTTGCTGCAACACCAAGTCCTGTTGCCGCAACAACGATTCCAGTAAGCAGTTTTTTGTTTTTTCTGTGTTAACAAAAACAGAGTGTCATTTCCTGTTGCTGCAACACCGAATCTTGTTGCTGCAACACCAAGTCCAGAAAACAAAATTATTAGTTTTCTGTGCAGAAACAGAGCATTTTTGTGTTGTCTGTTTGTTAAGGAATTTAGCAGAAAATTCCAACATGGTATCAGAGCTAGTCTAGGCACTCAGTGAGTCAAAAACAAAGTTTGTTTTTCACTGTAGGAGCTGTAAGAAGTTTGAAGAGCATATTTTTCCAGCAGAGAAAGTTTTTTGCTTGTCTTTAAATTTACAGTCAGTATCTCTTCTTTACCTATACAGAGTTAAGATGGCAGATGCTGGAACAGGTTTGACAAATTCCCAACTGCCACAGTTCAATGGGAAAAATCACAGTGATTGGTCCATAAAAATGAAAGCATTGTTTGCTTCTCAAGGAATATCGGAGCTGGTTGAAACTGGCTATGCTGAACCTGCAGATACAACAGCGTTGGCTGCTTTGACAGTAGCAGAAAGAGACCAGCCGAAGAGTGACAAGAAGAAGGATGCCAAAGCCCTCTTTTTTCTCTTCCAATCAGTACATGAAAGTATCTTTCCACGGATTGCAGCAGCAACAAAATCCAAAGAAGTATGGGATACTCTCAAAACTGCCTATCAAGGCATGGAGAAGGTGAAGACTGCAAAGTTGCAGATGTTGAGGAGAGACTTTGAAACACTCAGCATGAAGGAATCTGATACAATAGATTCATTCTTCACTCAGGTTATTGGGCTGATAACCCAGATAAGATCTCATGGTGAAATTCTTGAACAAAGAAGGATCGTAGAGAAAATCTTGAGATGTTTACCCTCAAGGTTTGAAGCTGTTATAGTGGCAATAGAAGAAACAAAAGATCTCTCTCAGTTCACGGTAGATGAACTGAGTGCTTCTCTTATGTCTCATGAACACAGACTGAGTAGAGGAACAGATTCCTCCCTTGAGCAAGCATTCAAGACTCAGATGTCTTTTAGCCAAAGAAAAGGTCGAGGCAGAGCAAATAAAAGAGGTCGTGGAAGAAGCCAAAACAGAGGCAGATATTATCCTGCAAGCACAAGCGGAAGGAGCTGCAATCAGAACCAAGATGAAGGTTCAAGTAAACAACAAGCTCATGGACAAAGGTATGATAAATCCCAAGTCCAATGTCATTATTGTAAGAAATATGGGCACTATGCCAATGAATGTAGGAAAAAACAAAATGACATGAATAGTAGGCAGAATGTTAATTTTGCAAATGAAGAAAATAAGAATCCAAAGAATGTGCTATTAACA
Source organism: Pinus taeda (assembly GCA_000404065.3). Classification (NCBI taxonomy): domain Eukaryota; kingdom Viridiplantae; phylum Streptophyta; class Pinopsida; order Pinales; family Pinaceae; genus Pinus; species Pinus taeda. The sequence continues at coordinate 62,537 of APFE031211858.1, read as the reverse complement.
TGCAACATTGCACAAGACAAACAAGAAGATGTTTGGTTCTTAGACTCAGGTTGTAGTAATCACAGGACTGGAAATATTGCAATGTTTGCCAATCTGGATGAAAATGTGAAATCCGAGGTAACAACAGGAACTGATAGTAAGATAGTTGTCAAGGGTAAGGGCAGAGTCAGTATCCGAGCAAGAAATGGAGAACAGATGATTGTGCCAGATGTATACTATGTACCTGGCCTGAAATGTAATCTTTTGAGCATTGGGCAACTCATTGACAAAGGTTACAACGTGTTCTTCAAAGATGGTATGTGTACAATCACAAATATACCTCCAAGTAAGAAGATCATTGCATAGTTGCAGATGACCAGCAATAGAATGTTTCCTCTCAAACTCAGGGCAGAATTGAAGGAAGGAAGAACTATTGCAGTTGTAACACAAGAAGTCTTTCAGGAACAAGTGAAATATGAGAATTGGTTGTGGCACTTGAGATTTGGACATCTCAATTTCGGAGGCCTGAATTTGTTGCACAAAAAGGGAATGGTAAGAGGATTGCCATTGATTGAGAAACTGGACAGCCTTTGTGAAGGCTGCATCTTGGGCAAGCAACACAAAGAAAGCTTTCCAGCAGGAAAGAGTATAAGGGCAAAAGCACCCTTGGAAATTGTCCACTCTGATGTGTGTGGACGGATGCAAGTACCATCACTTGGCGGAAACATATATGTTTTAACTTTCATTGATGATTACACCAGAAAGACATGGGTGTATATGTTGAAAGAGAAGAGTGAAGTGTTTGAGAAATTCCGCCACTTCAAAACTCTTCTTGAGAAGCAGTGTGGGCATTACATCAAAGTGCTCAGAACAGATAGAGGAGGAGAATACATATCCCAAGACTTTCTGCGTTTTTGCAGAGAGAATGGCATACAAAAATAGTTCACAGCAAGGTATACACCTCAGCAAAACGGTGTTGCCGAAAGAAAGAATAGGACCATTCTTGACATGGTTAGAAGTATGCTGAAGGCAAAACACTTGCCTCATGAGTATTAGGCAGAAGCTGTCACTTGCGCAGTTTACATCTTGAATAGATGCCCAACTAAAGCTGTCATGAACAAAAATACCAGAAGAAGCATGGAGTGGTCAAAAGCAAACAGTCACTCACATGAGAGTATTCGGTTGTGTAGCTTATGCACATGTACCGAATCAGCTAAGGAAAAAGCTTGATAGTAAGGGGGAGAAGTGTGTATTTGTTGGCTATTGTGATGAGTCAAAAGCATACAAACTCTATAATCCATCCACTAAGAAATTGATTGTAAGCAGGGATGTACAGTTCATTAAAGATGAAGCTTGGGATGGAAGCCTAGAAAAGATAGTGAATGTGAAGACACTTGTGTCTCATGAAGAAAAACAAGAAGGAGCGGCAGCAAATAATCCTTCCTTGGTGGTTCCTCATCCACCACAGCAAATTCAGCAAACCACACCACAAGCTGGAATTCGAACAACCTTAAGAAATCAAGGCAGTGCTTCTCCAAGCACACCACAGGGATCTGAAATACCGTAAAGTTCGGATGGAACTTCCAGCACACCAAGAAGACCAAGATTCAGAAATCTGAATGAGATTTATGAACAAGGAGAGGTAAGTACCAATACCGGTCTGAATTCATTATTCGCTTTGTATTGTCATGTTGATGACCCAATTCATTTTGAAGATGCTGTAAATGAATTGAAGCAATGAATGAAGAAATTGGTGCAATAGAAAAGAGTAACACATGGGAGTTAGTGGACCTCCCTGAAGGCAAAGATGCCATTAGAGTTAAGTGGGTCTATAAGACCAAAAGCAATGCTGAAGGCAAGATTGACAGGCACAAAGCAAGACTTGTTGTGAAAGGCTACAATCAGCAACAAGGCAGAGACTATGATGAAACCTTTGCACCAGTAGCAAGGATTGAAACAGTCAGAATAGTGTTGTCTATTGCAGCACAACACAAATGGAAGATTTATCAGATGGATGTTAAATCTGCATTCCTGAATGGAGTGTTGAAAGAAGAGGTTTATGTTGAACAACCTCCAGGTTATGAAGTTGCTGACCAAGAGCATAAAGTTTGCAAACTGAAGAAGGCTCTTTATGGGTTGAAGCAAGCTCCAAGAGCATGGTACAGCAGAATAGATGCTTATCTGATTGAGAATGGGTTTGACAAGTGTGATGGTGAACCCACACTCTACATAAAGGAGAATGACGGTAAGATAATTATTGTTGTTTTATATGTAGATGATCTGATTTTTACTAGCAATGATGCTTCTCTCATTGTTGATTTTAAAGCAGTCATGAAAAGTGAATTTGAAATGACTGACTTGGGCTTGTTAAGATATTTTCTTGGAATTGAAGTAGACCAAAGTGAAAATGGTGTTTTCATTTCTCAAGATAAATATGTAGAAGTTGTGTTGAAGAGATTTAACATGCAGAACAACAAGGCAGCTGTGACTCCAACTGTAATGGGGTTGAAATTGACCAAAGAAGACAGCAGCAAGGATTTTGATCCAAAATTGTACAAGAGCATAGTTGGCAGCGTTGTGTACTTGACTGCAACTAGGCCAGACATTATGCACGCTGTGAGTTTAATCTCCAGATTTATGGAAAGACCAAAAGAGACTCATTGGCAGGAAGCCAAGAGGATTCTAAGGTATGTGAATGGAATGAAGGGGTTTGGTATTTTATACTCCTCTTATGAAAGTTTCATGTTGACAGGTTACACGGACAGTGACTGGGCTGGAAGTGTTGATGATAGGAAGAGCACATCAGGATATGTGTTTCATATGGGATCGGGAGCCATCTCATGGGCTTCCAAGAAGCAACCAGTTGTGGCTTTATCAACAACAGAGGCAGAGTATGTGGCAGCAACAACAGCAGCATGCCAAGCAGTGTGGCTGAGAAGAGTTCTCAGAGATTTGTGTCATGAACAGGAAAATGGCACAACCATTTACTGTGGCAATAGCTCAGCAATAGCTTTGTCTAAAAACTCTATTTTTAATAAAAGAACAAAGCACATAGATACCAAATTTCACTTCATACGTGAATTGGTTGACAATGGTGAAGTTTTTTTGCAGCACTGCAGAACAGAGGATCAGCTGGCTGATATCTTGAAAAAACCATTGCCAAAGAAAAGTTTTGATCATTTCAGAAAATGTCTGGGTATGCAGCAGTTGAAATTAAGGGGGAGTGTTGGAATTTAATTCCAACTGCATCACATAAATGTTGAACAAAGATTTGATCTACAGCAGTTATTTCAGATTGTTCGGTGCCGCAAAGTCTTCTGATATTTTTGAGCATTAAATTCAGAAATTAAGTCCCCTGCAGACAGCCATCTTATTTTTGCTGAAAAGGCATCACCGCCTTCTGCAATAAATACAAAGATAAATATCAACAGATATTTTATTTAGTTTATTGTTTAATCAGACTTTTATTTTCCTATAAATGTAACGCACAGTGGTTTTGTTTTTAAGTGCAAGAAGGTGTAAGCAGAAAAAGAACAGCAGTTCTGTTTTATGTCTGAGTGTAAGAAATTTCTGAACGGCAGTTCTGTTTTTGTACTCTGAGAGAAAATAGTGAAGGTTAGAAGAACAAGTGTGTGTCCCTTCTATAAATGCACAGCAGTGCTGAACCTGCGATTTCTGAGATAGAAAATCGATTTCTGGAACTGAAGCATTCCTCTTGTAACAGCTAAGTTTACTGTATCAGTTTTGTTTAGAGTTCATAAATACAAGTTTACTGTATCATTGATTTTCAGTTGCTGTTATACTAAGTGTCAAAAACACTTTGATTTTACTCTGTAAGTTTATTAGTGATTTGACGCCCCTTGTTTTAGTTGCTGTTACACCAAGCGTCAATTGTCTCACTGTAAATTTATAAGTAATTTTGACGCCCAACTCCTTAAAGTGACTTAGCGTCAAAAACAGTTTTTTGTTTTTTCTGTGTTACTAAAAACAGAGTATTTTTCCCGTTGCTGCAACACCACGATCAGCGTTGCTGCAACACCGATTCCTGTTGCTGCAACACCAATTCCAGAAAACGAAATTATCAATTTTTTATGCTGAAAGAGAGCAGTTTTGTGTTGTTTGTTTGTTTAGGAATTTAGCAGAAAATTTCACCATCATATCAGAGAGTTGTTCTCTGATGTTTTGTGTTTGAAATCACCATAAAATTCCAACATAACTCAGATCCGACCTCATGCAGACACTATTGGGCCTTCCTCACAGCTCACCTGAGCTCTGATGCACACTGTAGAGCAACAACACGCGACTCTACTACATTAGAGGCTTACAAGCGGTCCCTCAACTTCACAGGGTCTACACTTAACACAACACTCTTTAATAGCAGCTACTCATCTAGATACACAAAACTCCTCTAACTCGGATCCGACCTCATGCAGACACTATTGGGCCATCCAGCTCACCTGAGCTCTGATACCAAAATAGACACACTGAAAACTCATAGAATGAGCTTGTTCATTACATTGCAAAGCATATAGATTTATACAAAAATCACTACAGTGATTCACTTACTCATATTTATTATCTATCTAAATCTGTCGGCTATAGTTACTCTACGCCGACTAACATTGATGACTCGTGGACTATTGCTGTCATACGATCAGACGTGATTAATGTTCTAACAGAAACTTCGATAGTTCAGTGCAGAGCCATATTGGCTGCTCCACATATAAATTCAATTGCAAGCAGCAAAATAAGAGAAGAGGCAAGCGCTATAATCTTCATGTTCATCATGGTGTTCTATAAATTAGAGGAACACCCAGAAGACCCACCTCCTCTCTTGTATTTGAAGAGATCGGCACCCGCGGACGTTTTATAGTGAATACCCTGCCTTAATGCATACGTCGGCACTTGCATACGTCGGCACTTCTGTTTCATCTTGACTTTCAAACGGTCTTTCTTTGTCATTTTGAGTTACTTTTTAATGCGTGTTCTACAATTTAATTATATGCGCGAAATAAAAGGCAAAAATCTTATCCAATACGTTTTGGAAAGTGGCAGGTTCGGTGGTTAATCTAAACCCCGAGTCATTGCCGTGAAAATCGCTAGAGATTTCAGGACGGTACGAGTCATCCACGAGAAAAATCTGGCGAAAAATTAGAATACTTGACTCATGAACGAAAAAATTCTAAAAATATTGGACGACATGACTCAGTTACAAGAAAGTGTGAGGAAAAGATGGACTCCATGGGATGAGACGCTGATTGCAATGTAGATATCTCAGATTACTTTCAATAATAAAAATATCGATTTTACAAAGAGGAATATAAAGTTTACTCTCAAACATACCGATATTATATCCAATTTAACCATCATAAAAAAGAAAGGCACTTTCATAAAATCACTAACTTATTTACTTAGATTGAATTTTTCATGTATTCAGAAAAATTGACAAAAAAAAATGGACAAACTCTTTAAATAACATAGTCTATATGCTAAAATCAAATCATGCGATTAAAATTTAATGATAGCTTGATCGACAACCAGTGCGTGCCCCAACGTTTATAACATTGTATGTAATACATCAGTTTTAATTAGTAATCCTCTCTGAGTGTAAATTTTATTGTGAATCGTTTAAGAACTTACTATATAAGCAATATCCTTGACATGATAGGAATTGTTGGAGTTTTACTCAAAAAATTATTAAAAATTTATATTACTATATAAGCAATATCCTTGACATGATAGGAATTGTTGGAGTTTTACTCAAAAAATTATTAAAAATTTATATTCATGTAAGAAAAACCCATTGTAGCGGTTGATATAAGTGTTGTTTTGTGCTTTCCTGCTATTCCTTTACTTTTTTTGTTGTAAAACTCCAAGCATGCTACAGTCCTATCAGATTGCTCGAATAACTCTGAGTGTCCAAGAGTATGAGATAGAGACAATAGAGAGAGCTTTAAAATTAAACTGACAAAAGATTGTGAGCTGATCTTCAAAAGAGTTTTTATCAATGAGGACTTTATTTTCTTCATTTTCCATTATTTTCTTTCATTTTCCTCGTCACATGCAACATATGATATTTCAGCTTTATTTTCTCCTAATTTCCATTATTTTCATAAATAAATGTGCCAAATTGCCAATTTTCCTTTACATAGTTTTTGTCATTGCCATTGCCAATTTTCTTAGCCATTAATCAATCACTAGTGATCCCCATCATTATGCTTTGTCCAACATTCAACTTGGAATATGTGTCTCATCAGCGATGATTATTATTTTTCATTTATTAATTTTTTTTACATTGAATTTTCAGCAGGAATGTTATAGAACACTCCCTTTGGGAGAACACCATCCTCAGTGTTCAACAACACTAGCAACCACCAGAGTGTTGTAGAAAAACACATTGCCCATGAAGCGTTATAACTTACCTCGTTATAGTATTTACAATTTAGCTCATAGCTATATTTACATCCATATACATATGTACATATACCAAACATACAAAAAAAATGTACCAAAAACTAAAACATCATCTCAACCAGTAATTAAGGAAAGATACATAACCCGCATTTGATCCACCATCTCCCATATAACTTTATCATACCCAAAATGCTTCAATCACACTTCTGTATCATCTTGCGTTACTTGATTTTCAAACGGCCTTTCTCTAATCTCTCCAGCTTACACTAATGTGTATTTTATAGCTTTTTAATACACTCATGCATCTTTTACAAAACGGCCTTTCTCTAATCTCTGGAGCTTACACTAATGTGTATTTTATACTTTTTAATACGCTCATGCATCCTTTACAATTTAATTATATGCGCGAAATAAAAGCCAAGAATCTTATGCAATACGTTTGGAATGTGGCAGGTTCGCTGGTTAGTTTAAACCACGAGTCATCGCCGTGAAAATCGCTAGAGATTTCAGGACGGTACGAGTCATCCAAGAGAAAAATCTGGCGAAAAATTAGAAAATTGGACTCATGAACGAAAAAATTCAAAAAAATTGGGACGACATGACTCACTTACAAGAAAATGTGAGGAAAAGTTGGACTACATGGGATATCTCAGGTTACTCTCATTAATGCAAATATCTATTCCATCACTTATTAAGTATGGGATCCTACAAGGACAAGTTTAGTTTTTACAAAGAGGAATATAAAGTTTGATCTGCAAAATACCCGTTAATATTATATGCAATTTAACAATGACGAAAAAAAGAGGACCTTTCACAAAATCACCAACTTATTAATTAGATTGAATTTTTTATATATTAAAAAGAAATTGATACAAAAAATGGACAAACTCTTTAAATAATATAGTCTATACGCTAAAATCAAATCATACCATTAAAATTTAATGGTAGCTTGATCCACAACTAATTCGTGCCCCCACGTTTATAACATCGTTTGTAATACATCAGTTTTAATTAGTAATCCTCTCTCATTATAATTTTTAAATCTTTTTAAGAACTTACTATATAAGGAGGAATTTCGTTGATATGATATGAATTGTTTTAGTGTTTTACTTTAAAAAAAAAAAATTATATTAAAAATTATATTTATGTTATTAGTGTGGTTTAGGTTAGAGTTGGCCATGACGAATTTTGATTTTTAATAAATGAATGGGCAAAATCTGATTTCAAGAGAATCTTCTACGTGTATTACATCCTTCAATGGATGGTATTAAAAGTATTTGAACATATTTTCAAGTTCGAACCCAAGAATAACAAATTAAATTTAAATATGTTTTAAATATCCACCTATTAAGCACCCATTAACTTTACTGGAATCTCATCGTTTGATTCGTTTCGGTTATCTCGTCAAGCTAATGAAAATGTATGTGTTGCAGTCAAATGTTTATTAATGTTTAGATTTCTAGACATGTTGCTTATCATATGATTTAGGTAACACATCTGAGATGTGGAGGGTTTTGTAACAACCCCCTCCCACATCTACCAAAGTAATCGGCCAACTAGGGTAAACATGTGACGATAAGTTACTATGATATGATTTGACTCCCTATGTGTTCGTTACGGAAGTGCAACTAGTGGAACACATCACACATACATTCCACATCAACAATAGAACTCTCAAGGACCATCTCCACCACTCACGTAGCCAACCCACAAGACTAACTGAAATTTTAGACCATTACACCCCAGAACACTCCCATGATATGGACAAACATGCATCCAAGAGGCTCCAGACGCTCCCATAGCATGGGTATGCATCTGTCAACAGAATTTTCTCCATATACCTGTGCCTGCAACTATGGGATTTGTGCCACCTTTTCAAGACCAGAGCCCAAGTCACTACTGAGAACTCAATGACACCTTTAGAACTAAAATATAACAACAAAATAATGATCCAAGTATAATTACTTGAATAAGGACTTGACTAGACCCCTATTAGCTATGACAAAGATTTCGGCAAACATGTTACAATTATGTAATCTACAGGTTTAAACAACAGATCTGAGCATAGGGGTCTCATACTCATCTGGGAATCGCTAAGAGGCATTGATGCCTCAACACATAAACTGCAGTTTCATCCATTAGGCAATAGATACATTATTCATTCATTTACAAGTAAAAACATGATGAGAGCCATACATAGACATTGTCATAATACATGTTCATAACCAACATAATAGCAACAAAAATAACAAGGAAACAATAGCCATATAGTCCACATATAAACCAATATAGTACTAATGAATTAACAAGGAGAAATAACCTCACGTTAATGATGCAAAGGCCAATTAGATTTGGGACTTCCACAAACCACCCAAATGTAAACATGAATGAGGTAAATTTCTCTTCTGACAGCCACCCCCCTACTATATTCCAAGCATAAATGTGGGATCTCATAAAACACATCAATCAAAACCATCCAAGGCTTCCAAAGGTGAAACCACCTCAACCCATCAAACAGTCATTCCACCTCACAGTCGAATGTCACAAAACCATAACCAAATTGGTCTCTACCCAAGCCTTCGAAGGCTCTAAATTGTTTGTTCAAACCAAGGCTTTGAGGACTAATAACTCAACTGGGCGTTGTCATCGAGCTTCCAGAGCATTTTTCCAAACTAGAGCTTCCAAATTTAGTAACTCAACCCACCAAAGGCTTCTAGAGCATTTGTCCAACTAAAGCTTCTAGGACTAGTAACTCAACCCAAGTTGTTGCAGGGCTTCCAGAGCATTTGTCCAACCAAGTCTTCCAAGAACTAGTAACTCAACCAAAGATAAAAGAAACATGAGAACCAACCAAAAAAACCAAATAAATTAACCCACACACCATGGTTATCCGGAAAATGGCAAGCTTGGGCAAATCCACTGTCAATCTAGGCAATCCCCCATGCCAATGACAGATCATACCAATAAACCACATGCATATGCCATGCATGCCAAATCTAGTGAGGAAAACATACATGCAACTCAGTACCTGTAATTAAAACCCATTGTAGTTGCTAATATTGGTGTCCTCTTGTGCTTTCCTGTTCTTCCTTTACCTTCTTGCTCTAAAACTCCAAGTATGCCACACTCCTCCACGATTTCTCCAAGAACTCTAAGTGTCCAAGAGTATAAGAGAGAAACAATAGAAAGAGATCTCCAAAACTAAACTCACAAAAGATTGTGAGTTGATCCTCAAAAGCGTTTTTATTAATGAGACCTCTATTTTCTTCATTTTCCATTATTTTCCTTCATTATCCTCCTCACATGCAACATATAATATTTTAGCTTCATTTTCTCCTAATTTCCATTACTGTCATAAATAAATGTGCCAAAATGCCATTTTTCCTTTACATAGTCTTTGTCATTGCCATTGCCAATTTTCTTAGCCATTAATCAATCACTAGTAATCCCCAAAATTATGCTTTGTCCAACATTCAGTTTGGAATATGTTTCTCATCAATCATGATTATTATTTTTCCTTTATTAACTTTTTTTACATGGAATTTTTACGAGTGTTGTTATAGAACCCTCCCCCTTGGGGGAACACCGTCCTCGGTGTTCAACAACACTAGCAACCACAAGATTGCTGTAAGAAAAACACACTGCCCATGGAGCTTTATAACTTACCTCATTATAATATTTACAATGATCATCCTCGTGTGAAGCAAACCAACATGACAACATAACAGGTATAACATCATAATGACATGAAAACCATACCGCTTATTGAAGATTTATAACTTAGCTCATGACAATATCTATGTCCATATACATATGTATATATACCAAACATAAGTAAAACATGTACTAAAGACATATACTGAAACATCCTCTCAACCAACAAGGACGGATACATAGCCTGCATCTGATCCACCATCTCCTATGTAGCTTCATTGGGCCCAAAGTGCTTCCATCACACTTTAACCTACTCGATTTCTCGGTTCTAGAGCATGATCATCTTTCTCTGCAAAATTCATTACGGTTCCGACTATAATTCTCCTTCTAACTCCACTTGCAATACAGATCATTCAATCACATGATCAAGATCTTTGACTTACTTCTTAAGAAAAGACATGGAAAACATCATGGAATTTAATTGTTGAAAGAAGTGCAAGTTGATAGGCTACTAGCCCATTCCTCTCAATAATCCTAAAAGGTCCACAAAATCAGGGTGCTAACTTGGAACATGATCCAATCCACAAGGAGATCTTCTTCGGTTTTATGGGAAAGTACACATGTTCCCCAACCTGGAACTCCTTGAAGAACCTATTTTGATCTTCATAACTCTTCTTCCTATCATGTGATGCATTCAAATTATTCTTGATTACCTCCATTTCCCACTCCATGGTTGCCAACATGTTTGGTCCAATCGACATGTTGTTAATTGGATCACTCCAACTAATGGGAATATTACAACTCCACCCATACAATGCCTCAAATGGACTCATCCTCGATGACTTCTAGTACCCATTGTTATAAGTGAACTCTACCAGTGGAAGGTACTCTTCCCACTTTCATTGTTGATGCATCACATAAATCCTCAACATCTCCTCCAATATCTTATTGAACATATTTGTCTATCCATCTATCTCTTGATGATAATTTGTACTGAAGGCCAAGTATGTGTCACAAACTTGCAAACAAATCCTTCCAAAACTTGGAAATGAAAATTTCATCCCTCTTTGACACAATCTTCTTTGAAACCCCATGTAATATGACCACGTCCCTAATGAAGACTTGTGCTACATCGCTTGCTAAGAATGTAGACTTCACTGGAATGAAGTGCACTACCGTTGTCATCTTGTCCACCATTACCATGATGGAATCATGTTGTCTCACTGTCCTCGGCAAACATGTGATAAAGTCCATGGAAATCACCTCCTATTTCCACTCTCGAATCGAAATCGACTATAGTAGAACACCTCAATGCTTACACTTTGCCTTCGCCTATGGAAAATATAAGCACCTAGCCAAAAACTCTGCTACATCTCTCTTAATATTCATCCAATAATAGAATTTCTTCATTGTTCTCAATGCCTTGTGATAAATTGAGTGACTTGAATATGGTTTCACATGAAAATACCTCAATATCACATTCTTGAGCTTGATGTCGTCTGGTACATATATCTTATCCCTAAATCTAACCAATCCATTTGTTGTGAGATTATAGTCCACATTGTGTGCACCTGCATATGTACCTATACCACCTCCTGTACATGTACATGTACCACTACCTGAACTCCGTTGCAACCTGGCACAATCTCCATATGTTGACGGTGCTGGATGCTACCAACATACAATGGATCTCCCTGATATGAGGTTCGAATTAGGCCTCACACCATTCGGTGTTGGAGTCCCATCCAATTATAGGATTTATCCACCATTGTGGATGATTTTAAGGTACATCTTGGTTACAACACATACAAAAGATATCATAAAAACATCTTCGGAGGAGAAATTGCGTAAGCTTTGTGTGACACCAAATGGAGAATGCAAAGGAAGACTTCACGATTGTAAAAAGATATGAACCTTCAATAGGGAAGAAATAGTAATATCTGAAGAGAGACTTATGAGTGGAAGTTGAAATGATTGTTGATCAACCTGCAAATTAGTTCACAAGATAAATAACAACAATAAAATCATAACAACACTCATTCAACAATATGCATAACCAACCAATGAAATAGTTCATTAGTCTTAGTATATGCTACACCAAAATATACTACATATATACAAAGAATAGTCTTACTACATTTAGGATACATGCATGAAGGAGTGTTGACTTGAAGAGCTTCTGATTATTAATTATAGATTCCAAGTACATTCTTATGTTGGTGGAACACTAGATCCAGTATTGGAACATGAAGCTACAACTTCCTTCACTCAAGAATGATTTTACCTCCTATGCACCACTAAAGAAGCCAAGGAAAAAATATCCAAATTCCAAGCCTTGTGTTTGAGTTATGAGGACTTATTTATAGCAAATGGCAATGACTCTTGAGTTTTCTCATGACCCTTCAACTTCTATGACTTATGGGCTTCCATTTAACTTTTCACATTCTACATATAACTCTTTATATTCCACATGGGTCTTTCATATTCCCCATGTGTCTCTTGGACTCCATTATACTAGACATATCACTAGAGACAAAATATCTATAAATGGTGACTGTATATGACAAAATTCTAACAAGACAAAATATTCTCAAATGGAAAAATTATTTTCTTCTTCATGGATTTCATTGGTGATTTCTGAGTGCCATTCTTTGAACTCCTTTTCGATGACTCTGATTCAGATTGGATGCTTCACCACAAATCACATATTGATCTACAATGCTTATGACACCATGGATTTGGAGCTGAATTGCACATTGGTCAACAACCATGACACTTTCATGTGAACTTTTGTTGGTGTGATGGCATACTGTAGAATAATTTTCTTACTAACCTCTAGGTCTTCCTATTCTACTCCTTTCTTGAAATGTTCAATGAACATATTTACCACCTACATGATGATATTATTTCCCCTTATTTACCCTATTGCACCCATGATAAGTACTCCATTTTTCTGAATTAGGGATTCCAAACCACTATGCAGTCGTTCATAAGTAGCACTGGTGTTGGTTGCTTGCACGTAAAGATGAGTGTAGTCCTCAATGTGGAGTCTTAACTCACTACTACACCAAGGGCACTTTTAAGACATTTTTTTAAGACAAAAAAATCTTTTGTCTTAAAAAATAACTTTTTGTTTTAGTTATTTTACATTAAAATTTAATATCAATTGAATTGTCTTAAATATAAACTTTAAGACAAAGCAATTCGAGACAAAAATATTTTAGGACAAAACTTTATATTTAAGACAAAAATAGTGTAAGACAAAAATAGTTTAAGACAAAAGCAGTTTGAGACAAAACTTTATATTTAAGACAAAAATCATTTAAGACGAAAATATTTTGAGACAGAACTTTATATTTAGTACAAAAGTAGTTTGAAACAAACATTTAAAGACAAAAATTTATATTTAAGCAAAAAATATTTTAAGACAAAAAGAATTTAAGACAAAGCTTTTTATTTAAAACAAAAACAGCTGAGACAAATATATTTTAAGACAAAACTTTATATTTAAGGTAATGACCACTTTAGATGAAACCTATTTAATACAATTAACAGTTAAGACACAAAAATATCAATTTCAGGCAATATTATCTAACAACTACAAAATTGACTCTGATAGTACGCCCTACTTCCTCCAACTTACAGGCAACTACTGTCTTGTGCCTATACTGAGTTTTTTATTGTACTTACCATTCACATTATCTTATATCAAGACACCGATTTTTTGGGCTCTTTGTTTTTTGGGGGTAGTTGACTAAGAAGAATGCGACAACTTTTACTGACAAGATTTCTTGGACATCATATCTTTTTTCGTCCCTTTCATATACGCTGATACAATTAGAGACAACGTGTCTATCATTGCATTCAGCACTGCTACACAGAGGGGGATTGTAAGACAATCTTTTAAGAGAAAAATATTATTTTGTCTTCAAATTTGAAAAAGGTAAAGGTAGAGGATTAGGCATCCGTTTACTACCATTCACCAAGTGGTTGGTCTACCATGGTTGTGAAGTGATATTCAACAAAGGAAAAGAGTTCTTGAGACACATAACCACGGGACAGGTGAAGCAGATCGGAGTTCGTGTGAAGAACCTGCATAAGCTATATGTGGAAGACTATGTTGCATTTAGCACTAAGGCAGAAAAAGTGTGGGTTGTGATGTTGATGAAATTTGGCACAAAATACTCAGTCATTTGCATCATGGTACCTCGAATATTATACAACAATTAAACACTAGCCTCCCTAAAAGAGCACTTAAGTAGTAGGATGTATTCAAAGGATGTACGTTATAGAAGTACATAAAATCCGCATTCCATGAAAGAGACAACAAAGCACATGTAGTCCTATAAAGGATCCACTATGATGTTGATGGACCTTTCTCGACAACCTACACTGTCAAACACAAATATTTTGTCATTTCTATTGATGACTTCTCACAGAAGTGTTGGATCTTCTTCATGTGGAAAGATGAGACATTCTCCAAGTTCTTCGAATTCAAGACATTGGTTGAAAAAGAAGCTAGCAAGAATGTGAAGGCTCTATTGTAGTGGTTGCAACACCCTCCAAAATTTTGGCCTTCACTTAAATTTTGGATCCTATTATTGAGTTTGTGATTGATCATTCCTTAGTCACTTATTGGTAAGTTGATGATCTCAAGCTCCCCTTTTTGATCTTCAGAGTCATTCATGACTTTATCTTCGTATAGAATGTGTCATCTTTGAGGATGGGGGTTATCGCTTGTCATGCAAAGGGAGGATTGTTTTGCTTCAAGGGGAAATATTTATGAGAATGGGTTGTCCTCACCACATACACATGTTTCACATTCATTTCACACACTCTTATACAAGTATTTCCTTTATCCTCCCAAAGTCTATCGTCGAAGTCGCACTTGTCGTAAGCTCCCACAAAGGTTATTGCATTAATCGAAGTATGTGTTATATGTTCTGGATGGTCTATGTTGTATCACTAAGTTCTCAAGTGTGTGATCATAGTCAAGTTTTATCATTTTTCACATCAATTCCCTTGATCCCACACTTAGCCAAATTTCAGAGTTTCTTTATCAACTTAGTCTCATCCAACTTTCCTCAACTGCACACTTCACATATGTAACCCTCAAGATTTTTCCTTTCCTATTGGAAATTTGCAATGCATAGAAAACACAACCTCCCTTAGCATTCAAAACTAAGTAGTGGTTTCTAACAATATCCTTCTCTCAGTCGAAACCTAATGTCTCCAGAAACTGTGCAATTTTGTCCCTTGACTACCCACCCTACCTCACATCCTGAAATTTCATAGATGAGCCCTCCCAAGGCCTCATCCCACAACATTGTCTTTCATCCACCTAAAACTGTGTAAATGTGTCCTCCCAGGGCCTCATCCCAGAAGATTTATTGCTCATTGAAATTACACAATTATGTCTCTCAGGGGCCACAAAGAAAGATGACATGATAGATGACTCTTAAGGAGATGTGGAGGAAAATAAGAAGACAAAGGAACCCAAGGTATGATAGAATATCGGGACCACATGCACACTCCATTTAATGCATAACCCTTTGGAGGCTAGGTATGGAAAACAAAGCACATCTTTTTAGATACACCTCTTACTATAGCTTAAAAGTTTGCTTGTCATTGTCATATCATTATGTGTTCAATGACATGCATGGTTGCAAGAACTAAAATTCATTCCATGTGTTTCCTCTACATGTCTTTCTCCCTTTTACTTGTTTATTACATAGCTTAGAAGATGAAGAGCAATACCACTTGTTTATTTAAGCTACTACTTTGACTACCCATACCCTGTCTCTCAACCCCATGGAGATACCTGTATTTATGTCATGACCCTCTCCATTTTGTAAATATTCTCTTAAATTGATCTTATAACACCCTCCAATAAAAGCGTTACATGGACTTACATGAAAACCCTTTCCCTACCAAAGTGGACCAACAAGGACTCAAGCGGCTTAACTCACCACAACCCAAGTGCGAGGAAGTCCTAGCAACAAAAGGCAGGTACTTGCAAACGTGGGCGGGAACCATTCCCACTCTCTCAAATTCCACGAGAAAGTGAAAAAGAAATTGCAATAGGGAGGAAAAATTCCCAATCCATGGTGTGGAGGCTACAAAAATGAAAAGAAATTAAATGTCACCACGCTGGTCAAAACACGGGTCATTGCATAGATTTTGTTTTAACCCAAGTTAAAACAGGATATTTTAGTAGAATATCACACTGTAAGAAAAACAAGGAATCTAGAGTGCACATCATATTGAGATTGAAGAAATATGTGCGAGTTCTCTTGCAACTTTCATGCAGTAGATTCAAACTCTGAGCATCTCAATAATTCCCCAAGCCGATCATTTAGTGTTTTCGAATTTGGTTTAACATCCTCTTCTAGGTTTTGCGGGAGAGCTAGAAACTCAGGTGAGTATATATGAGATTGTTGAAAACATATATTTCTATCTATGTATTGCAGTTAATCAGTGAAAATTAATTTTTCCCTTTTTCCATGTTGTATGAATATGCACCCTCAGGTCCTTGTTATTTGCTAGTATATTTGAGAAATCCACGATGGGTTTATATCGTAACTCCCTTATATGTTGGTCTAAACCTACATTTCATGTTTTGTAGTTTCAACATCCATTTATGAGAAGGTTTGTGGGAAGAAAAGTCTACTGGGTTTGTGCAACTGATGTCAAGGGTTTTATTTGGTTGTCCTATCAATTTCTTGCTCAAATGCGTACCATGCCCTTTGGATGACTTGAGCTATTATTCATCCTCTATATATAATAAGCTCATTGGGCTCTGGCTATCAAGTATTTTTTCTCTACATATGGATTCTAATACCCTCAAAAACCTCGGAATCATTTCACATTTGATTGTGAACAATTCAACTGTCAGACTTGTGATTCCAATGAATGTTGACCATAACAAACTACATATAAAAATAAACTAGAAAATTTTCTAAAAATCGCAAGGGTTTTAGGTAGGTTCTTTCTCCTGCAATATCTGAAGAATGACTTTCTTCTTCAATATCTCTAGTATTGGGTTTCTCATAACATGAGCAACCTTTCAAACTTATTTGAAGGAAAAATAGTAAGGGATCATAGAACTATACCTGACATTCTTTCAGCTTCATCTTGCTATGTTCATGGAAAGCAACGGATAGAGATGAGATGTGTAGCTTATCTTCAGCATGGCTCACCATCTGCATATTTTCACTGGAGATTATTATAAATTAAAATGTAACCCATTTTTGCAGAGGATTGCTACATCGAAAAAATCTAAATATCAACAAATGACCAATTGGTTCTACCAACAAAAAATGAGCAAGGTGATTGGAAGACATGACAATGGAGAGAATGTGAAGGACAATATGTATATGCATACTTGGATCCTTTGCCAGTGAGAACTGAATCACATAGATGAAATTAGAGTTTGTTCTCTACGAAGAATTCAACGAGGAAGGCTTCCCTAACTAGGACGTAGTTTTTTTTGTTCTTGTACAAATTTATTTCAAAGAAAGTCATCACAAGCCATAGATTTCTCTAAATGATGCACCCATCCATTATTTCTACTTGCTACTTTGTTTTCACATGTTTTTTTTGAAATAATCAGATTCAATGAAAATTTCATTCATTTCAGATTGTAAATGTTACTTCCATGACAAATCAATTGGGAACAAATTTTGTGTTGAGGTACTGGAGGCTGATTCTAGTGAGTTTGTGGCTTCGTAGAACATAATATATAAAATACAATGACAATCAATGAAAGATTGAAAAATGTATCTGAAACCTAGATGCAACAGTGAAAAAGTATGATAATGAAAAACTTGGTTTAAAGATATTGGTTAGAGTTGTAGAAAATCGGTATCAGACGAGTTGCAGTATAAGTTCTAGATCATGATGATTTTGCAAATGTTCTTCCTCCTACGCTTTTCAAAATAACACATTCAATTTTTAATGTAATGTGACTACAAGGAAGAAAAGAAATAAGAGACAGACTGTTAGTAAGGTTGCGTCGTTTCAGCAATTTGTCCCACATGATTGTGATGCCAGTGACCATGGAACATCTAATTTCCCAGTGACCGTTGTACATAGGATTGGAATACCAGATATTAGGATACTTAATATTGATAGACATGCATGCAATCTTATTGTGAATAATATTGAAAATGTAGGAGGATATCCCCAAGTTGGAGAAGAATCCGTTGATATTACACCTATAGATCATGGTCTTTGCCTCTCAGAAAATCTAGAGGATCCTTACTTTGAGTGGCTCCATTGGCCTCAGGCTTCTTTTTCTCAGAGGATGAACTAGAATATATTTATAAGTTTGATGTTATCATGGATGCATGAATACTAAGATGGGAGTTACCCATGATAGGAGAGGCTTGTTTAAGGGTTTGGATGGTGTGCACTATATTCCTAAAAAATTGTTGAAGCTGGAAGTTGGAGACGAATCCCTTGATATTACATGTATAGATCATGGTATTTCCTTCCTAGAAAATCTAGAGGATCCTTACTTTGAGTGTCTCCATTGGCCTTAGGCTTCTTTTTCTTAGAGGATGCATTGGAATATATTTATAAGTTTTATGTTATCAAGGATGCATAAACACTGAGATGAGACTTACCCAAGATAGGAGAGGCTTGTTTAATGGTTTTGATGTTGTGCACTATATTCCTAAAAAAAATGTTGAAACTGATCTTCGTCTTCCAGAAATCAGTGCAATGATGAGTTATGAATTTCATGGAGTGGAGGAATCTAGTAGCTTCAAGTGATTTACTTGATTGGTTTTAGTCAACTAATTTGTAAGTTAGAAATTGATCAAGAAATGCCTATCCTTAAATCTCATGGAGAGGATAATTGTTTAGAACCTTTTTCAGAAGAGGAACATTTTCCTGAACAATTTCAATTTGATATGGATTATGAAGATGATGAGGATTTTAGTTACAAGAACTCTATTATCAGTGGTTTCATTTCAGTTACAACAACTCTATGATCAGTGACCGAGGTGTGTGGTGGACGCGTGGTGTGGAATTTTCAATCTAGATTGGAATTAGTCTATCATGATTTCAATATTTTTTCAGTTTCTTGCACTGAAACTAGAGTTTATTTTTCCCATGTTTGCACAAGTTGATTTTCAAGTAGTAGATGCATTAGAATAACATTTTCCATATGGGAACTTTTATCTAGTTTGGGCAATGAAGGTGGGGAGCACTTGCTGCATAAAGAAAAGGTGGGTTTAATATTTTTTTGTTGCATTTATTCCTTCTGTAAATTGACATGAGTCTGATTTTAAACATAGTATTTCAAGAACATTTTATAATACATACTATTCTATTTCAGACATAGGAAGTGATGTCTAAGTTTATATTTGTTTAACAATTTATGAAAGAGATGGTCTGAGTAGCCACTCCTGGTGGTATGATAATAATGACAGCCTATTGCCACAAAGAACTGTTGACAGGGGAGACCACTTTGTAGCCTAGTGAGCAGGTACATGAATAAGCAACTGTGAGTTGCACTAGGACTAAAAGGCATTACGTTAATTCTTTTCGCATAACTAAATCACTCAAAATATTAGAAGGCCACTTGGGTGGAGGGGTCCTTTAGTTTAGTGACAATATACATGGTTATAGCTAAGCCATATAGGAGACATTAAGAAAATTCCTTATAGGAGACATTAAGAAAAGTAATTGGTCTCCTATTGTACTCTATTTCCAAGGCCCCTTGGCACATGCTTAAGAGTTCCTCATCAAGCAAAAGCTAAGGGATCAAGTATAATCACAAGATAATGCATTGAAACATGACTAATCGTCTTTTAGCCATTCTTCTTAGAGCTTCAAATAGTTCATGCTCCTTGGCTTCATTTCTATTAGCATCAATCCTAAGTAAATATTCTTTGTATTAGCACTTAAAAATGTCCTTTATTCTATTCCTATATTTTGTCATCACCCTACTATCCTCCTAAGATCTTTAGTTGTCATGATGATGATCCAAGATATCCTTACCAATAATTACTGGTGATAAGAACACACACAAGGAAAGATAGAGACACGGAATGGAAGAAAGCACTCTATTCATTACTTCGGACTCTTAGAGAGAGCTAATATAATATAAAAAACAACAATGATTTCCATATTGGTTTCAGTTGGGTTTTCATTGGTCAATTATAATATATTAAAATAGTAGATAAATTAATTGCTCTAATTAAGGGCAGGATCTAGCTGCCTTGAATTAGTGAAGGCATAGGTAACTAGCTATGAACAGGCTTCAAGGGTCATCATACATGGCTCTCTCAAGAACTTTTTTTTATCTTAAACATTGAATACAATTTTTTGTAGTGTCATTGTCCTTGGTAGAAACTTTCCCTTATTTTATTCCCTTTGACATTATAACTCTTAAAACTGAAAGTGGAACTTGAGTTGTCAATACACTTGGGATTTCAAATAACCATTGTGGTAAAAATAATTGGGTGGACACTAACGAAATCCTGTAGTAAGATAGATTGTCTAGATCTATTGGTGAAGATGACATAAGGCCTATCCATCTGCACTTACAGTCTAGTTGTTGTTCTTTGTTGACTGGACCATCCATGGCAACCCACTATTTCCAATAGTTTTTTCTTGAGATTGATTTCTAAAATGTCTAAAGTCTGAAATCTCCAACATAGAATTCAAATGTTTCCTATTTTTCCCTTTCATGGCCTTGAGATTTCTAACTCTATCCCCAGTTTAGTGATCAATCCAGTGAACAAATATTTAAATCATCACCAACTATTCACTGAGCTATTCGTAAGGGCTGGTACATCCAATCCCAAAAATGTATTATGCCAACAAGTAATTTGAAGTGTATACAGCAAAAACCACATATTGCTCTAGCAATCAAAGCTGTCATTTAATAACATATGCAAGCAGGCCTTACCCACTATCTAAAATGAAAGACGTCAAGCAAGGGGATACTGCACATTTTCTCTGTCCTTATCATTCTGCATTGAGAATCCTGTCACTTAGATTTCCTACAAAAGACAAATATTTGACCCAACATTTATTGAGAGCTTCAATTCAATTTTTTGGGGTGCCCTCAACATTACAACAAATAAGATGAATTATGATATAAGATGGGAAGTTATCACCTCATCGAGTTTAAAATTGTTGCTTCTCTTAATCTCCTCTCCCATGGAAGAACCTAGTATGGGAAATAGGGAAGACATGCCTGCCATACAGATGAGCAATGTCTTGGCAATTCGTAATTTGAGGATATTAGTTTTTCCTATATACATGGGTAGAATTCATGGATTCTGGGAAGATTTGCATGAGATTCTCATTTTTTCTTTATTTGTTTCCATAAAAGAAATTTACTTGGATAAATGATTTGGTGAAAGGAAAGTGGAGCAAGCATCAGTAAGTTAAGATAGATTCCTTTAGAATATGGATCTATCCCAAGAGTTGCTAGCAAATTTCAGAGAGATTCCATATCAGATTAAGTTCAACACAAAGGTGAGAATTTAGCCTTGCAATATTGCTTCTATTTTTCCCCACTAACACTTGACAAATGGTTTAATGATTTTGCTCATACATGCTTAATGTTCCAAAATTCTTGGATACTCGATTCAAAGTAGATATCAGTGCTAAGACATGTAATCCAGTGAGAAATCATTATGCCATGATAGAACACAAGTTGTATCCCCCGCAATCATCGAAGTTTCAAATAGCAACAGAACCCAAGTTGTTCTCTCTTCACAGTAAAAAATCAAACAAATATAACATTTTCAAGCCTCAAGAGGACTCAACTAGATGAGGTACTTTACTTGTATTGACAAATCTTGAAGTATCACAACATGATGCTCTTTGTGGCAACATGAAGCTCTTGAAGGGTAATTTTTTTCCTTGACAACTATACTTTTCTTGTGGTGGCATTTAAAACGTGTGGAGTATGCAATAAGGGGGGAAACTCATGCAATGTGGAATTGGTGATTAGTCAGTTAACCATTGCCACTGGTAATTGGTTTCTCAGTTCTGATGTTGATGTAGTTGTTCGGTTGAATAACCTTACAACCGCAAAGCATTCTCTTCCAACTACTGGTGAAATACACTCTCCTTCTATTTTCCTATGAAATCCTTGTAGGGAAACTTATGAGAAATTCCTTGTATTTTGCAGATGACACCCAGTGTAAACCTATTGGTGCTGATTACAGTGCCCAACCTAGTAGGGACAATGTGTGAGGCACACAACAGAGACAACTAATGTACAAGATCAACCAGGAGACACCTACATGAAGCTCAAGGCACTCCACTCAAACTAGCCTACTAGGCTAACTGAAATATTTATGGTAAAATGGAATTTTTTTAGGAGAGACGCCTAAATGTGCATTTGTAATGCTAAACTTGAAATATATTATTTTGGGCACCTACTTCATAAAGCTAAACTATTTGGAGTCACCATTACATTGCAGTGGATTCTAGAGTGTGTATATTTATGAGATAATTAATACCACTCATAGGAATTTGATGGTGTCAGGTTTCATGCTCTTGTAGATATCTGATTGTATGCAGTGTTATGACAATTAAAATTCTAGCTCATTTAAAGCCTAAGTTGTTACAATATCACCTCAACCACCTATTTGGTTTTTGTACAAGAGAAATCTTTATCTTGAAACATTATATAATAAAATGAAAGCTTTTGCTGAAATGTTTTGTTGCAGTCAATAACAATTCCATTTCTCTGGCCTGTGGTATGTGGTATATCTTGAATTTTCTGATTCTAAATTGGATTCTTTTGCCAAAAATAACCTTGAAGGAGACATCAAGGTAGTTTGACCTCTACAACAAGGAAGCATTACCGATTAACATGAAGTATACTTTATTAATCCTCTCAATTGATTAATGTACATTGTATACTTCTCACAACATTGAGGAAGATTGTATTTACACCCATATGATATAACTACCAACCAAAATTTGATGCCAAAGACATGATAGTCCCGAGAGAAGAATGCCTGATAGGTGAGGTGTTTTATAGTACTGCAACCTTTTGTAGCTAGAGAATTGCTTTCATGGCAAAGTTGGAGAGTTGAGACTCTACAGAGCTTGCATGGCAAAGTAGAGCACATATTGAGGTTCCTTGGAGGTAGAGAGTTTGATGATGGATGACATGGCAGGTGGTGCTATTTTAGAAACATTTAATTTATAGTACGTGTTGCCATGCGAGATATTTTGGAATTTTGAGGTTCCTATATTTTCCGAGGCTCAACTCAACTTTTTTAGACTCTGTTTTTTAGAAGGGGTCACCACTTTTTTTATTACACCTATTTTTAGGCAATTACATGGTCTTAACTAAATATCCCTTCATATAGGGAATAGTGCCAGGCTACTTTATGAAAATCAAGAGTAGATCTTCGTGATGGTATTAATGACCAATTCGTCAATAGGAGCCTCATTTCTCCACTTAGAAGTATATAGATGTATGTATGAAGGCACACAACTTAGCAGATATCTTAGCAGCAATCCTCATACTTCTGCATATTTAGGATTCGAAATCTTTATAAAGAAAATACTTAACTGATTTTACTCCCTCTTTACTCAAGGAGACCATAATCCTAAGCTTGAATTTCCAGAGATGGTTCTTTAATATTTCATATGATTAGACTTCCCTCAAAGTATCCATCTAGAAATATGCTCAGCATGAGATCCATTAAGTTTGAAGATAGTTTATTAATGCAACTAAGCATTACATGATTCTAGCAATGCATTTCCATAAACAACAACGTCTTTTGCTATACTTGTGGGGAGGGTTCAACAACAAAATCCCTCTAAGACTGAAGAGATGTGAGAGGTGAGCTGCTCATAAAATGTTATAGACTTAATCAATAACCAAAAATGCATGAGAGGATCCTATCATGCACCATGGGAATCTTAATATCTTACTCCTTTTGTTTTTTATTCTCTATGCTATCTTTAACACAGTGATTCAATAAACTATCTGGGCTATGCTATAGTTGTACCAACATCTGAGTAATGTAATGAATATAAGGATTTGGTATAATGTTTGCATGCTATAAATTATATATAGCAAAAATCCTTGAAATTGCCACCATCAAATAAGTTTTAATATGAAGACTCTTAGCAAGACATATTTTTAATGAGGAATGTCATACTCATTATAACTGTAGTATATATTATATACTTCATCTAGTGAAGGGTCTCGATGAGTTGATTCATAAATACCCTTATTTTAGTTATCACTCTTTGTTCAAAATTTAGCCATCACATCATTTAACTTATAACCATAACTTCAACATGTTGTATTCCTTTCGATTTAGTCAAATTATGAACAATCTCAGCAGAATAGATTCTGATCTCTTGTGGAATTTCGATAACATAACCTCAGATGTCATGTTGTAACTTAGTATGACACATATTACTCTAATTCAATCACCTGTAAATTGAGTAATATGTAGAGTAACTCTTGGACTTCTTAGATCAAGATCGTCAACAATTTTATGTAGTCTTTGGATCTTTTAAACCTCACCATCCAAAAACCAATGTAGACCCACCTTACCTAGCCTATTTATTGCAATCTAGATTAGAAAGCCTTAGAATTGTGCCATAACATGTCTCCTTAGATGCCACAGAGATATTATTTAGATATGAGTCTCTATTCTTCTTGTATAGGTGACACACCACTCCTTAACAGGGATCTAGATATGAATGTCATAAGCAATAATCTTCAACAAAGAAATGTACCTGATAATAGAGGAGGGTTTGGAAAATTTTTAATACTCTCTTCAAGGACATCATTGCTAACACATAAAATCCCTTTTTTTGTTGAGGCTTGATCAAACCAAGGCACTAGCTTCCTCTTCATCAGATGATCCTTATTACTGCATAAGATATGGAAATGTAAAGAGGATCTTGGTCTCTATATCTCAGGTCATGATCCTTCTTACAACATAAGATATGTAATTGTAAAGAGGATCTCAGTCTCTATATCTCAGATCTGCATTGTATCAACAAAAATTATAAGTTTAGACCAAATAAGCTCCATGTGCAATAGGTTGTAACAAGATTGTTCTCATTGTATGATTTCATACAGAGATGGATCGCCTCAGGATTTTTCAATGCATTCTCTCATCCTTATTACCTGATCAACACATTTAGGACCTTTTCTTCAAGGAGAAACAAGAATATTAGCCTATTCAACCACCCTTGATACGTCAGCTTCTTTAGAAAACAGGGATGGGGTATATATATGAGACCAGGTCATAAATGCTCGACTTTTCTACCAATGGCTTCTGCGTCTCGCTATTCTTCATGAATGATCACTTCAAGAGTGTTATAACCCTTATCCAAGATGCCAAATTAAAAAGGAATTTTATTTTCTTTTACTGGAAGATCAAAAACTATCAAACGAGAAAAATTCTACTATTTTCTTTAGACTATTCCTCAAGATAGGACTGTGATTTCCTCATAAAGGTTTCATTAATCAGGGTCTTCAGTTATTATGGAAGTAGCTTTGTATACTCTCATGGAATCACCCTTGTTAAATACTTCATAGAGGATGATTTGTGGTCCTTCGTAGCTTCATCAATTTCGTTTTTGGGAGTTATCATTCCAATTATTGCAATTACCTCGAAGAGTTTTAAAATTCAGCCCTATATGAACCTGTGGTGGAATATAGCCCCCATGTTAGAGAAGAGTGTGAAGAAGTTTTAGTGGATTGTATGGAGGTGGATGAGGTTCAATCAACACTGCAGCCTAAAAGCAAATCCTGCAAGGTTCCTTTCAAGGTTGCGGTTGTTTTCAATCCCAACAAGGAAAAGGAATCTAATCTTGAGTTAAGCAAGGAAGGTGAGTCATTAGCCTTTCTTGCTTAGTTTCTTGATCCTAGAAAAGAGCCCAAAATCATTCCACCCCATAATCCTAAGATTAATTATCTGTCTCTCCGACCTCAATTTCTTTGTTATTCTCCAAAAAGAGACCTAGAGTTGGAAGTTAGGGGACTAGCTTGTGGTGAGCATGGGGTTTTGGAATATGAGCCAGAATGTCGACTTACCGAAGTCACAGAGATTAAGGAAATATAGTCCCTGGGAGACAAAATAGCTTCTTTAGGTTTATCCACTCATTGTAGAGAAATCCATGACGTTGAAGAAAAAGAGATAGAATCAGTTGATAAATCTGAAGAAAAGCCCTGCAACACTAATAGTGCCATATTTAAACCTAGGTTGGACATTTTTAAAAATTCACGGGCAATGTATGATGATGAAGATGAAGAGGAGGAGGAGAAGCCCTCTGGATGGTTGAGAATTCCATTGCTGTTTGTGTTTATTTTATTGGTGCTTTAGTTGCTTTGGGGATCCACCATCTTTGCAGAACAATGCATTGGCTAGTGGTGAGTTTTACGCCTCAACAATGAATGTTGTTAAAGATGTAGAAGTGTTTTGGAGACAAGATTCTGTCGAAGATATGAATCATTCTCCTTTACAGTATTCAAGGACAAAATTTGATGTCATTATAGAGAATGTTAAGTTTTTTTTTTATTCATCCTTGACCAAGCTAAAGGCGCTAACAAATTCTGTGATGGAAAGAACCATGGAGAACTCCTTTGAGAAAACCCATAGCAGTGGTATTGAAGGAATGGGTAATCATCTTGGCTTGGAAAGTATTGTAAGAAGGGACATCAAGGACCATATTATTTCCTCTGATGAGAACTTACTGGAGAAAGGGAGTATCATAGAGGCCACTCTGAAGGGATTTGATCAATTTGTTGCCTCTTCGGCTCATAATGAACTGCCGACTAAAATAGCCAGTGAAAGGGAGGGAGAGCATTTTCCAGAGGGAAATACTAAGCTTGAAGTTGATCTTCACAATGCATATGAGAACCGATCATCCTCTGGAATGCAAGAAAAAGGGAATAAAGTTGGAGCACATGAACATGGAGACTTCATGCCATTATCTTCTCTAGAAACCCTCCCTCATTTATATATACCTCTATTCTCCTACTCTGACATTGTTGATGAAAACGATAGATATGGTAGAGAAAAGGGTTTTGGGGAATCTATGTTCTCATCTTCTTTATATATAATAGATATGTATTCTACTTCTGAGGAATCTTTGCCTATGGTTCATTCTTAAGAAGTAGATAATATCAATGAACATGCTTCTGAAGCAGTAGACATTGATAAGATTACTGAAACTATTGTCCTTCCTAACCATGACCAGAAGTTTGTATCAGTTGTTAGTGAAGATTCAGAAGTTAGTGAACCTTTCGTTCCTTTGGTTTCACAGAGCAACTCAGAAGTAAAGCAAGAATCTAAGGCATTAGACATGAACAACCAAACACTTGAGAATGTGACTGTTGAATATATTGCAGAAAATATATCTGATTTAATTTCTGAAGATTTTCCATAGATTGAAATATGATGCTTTCCTAGCTTTCCATTCACTAAGATATGAATTGGTCAAATACAATAAATTTGTGGATACATGTATTATTAGTTGAAGAGTTGAATTTATGATTATGGATAAGGTGGTAATTTTTTATTGTTTTGTTAAAAAGTGTTTTTAAAGCTTATACATGGATTATTCTTTGCATACCAGGACACAAGGGCCTTTAAAGAGGTTGCAATTATTCATCATCCACATGTAGGGGAATATGCCTCTATTTTTATTACATCATCACTTGTCCTTTTTTATTGTTTCTTATGCTTTAGATATCCTTGAAGATGTTTTAGATATCCTTGAAGTTGACTAAATACTGAAGCATTCCACATGATTGTTAAAATTTAGTGGCAGGTTGAAATGGTTCTTGCATATCTGTAAATTAATATCTATTTGCATATTATCATTATTTTCATAAATAAAACTCCATGTTTATTGGTAAACATGCAGTGTCTTTGCCCATGCTATAATTTAAATAAATATTATTTCAATTTGTATGGGAGGTAGTTCTTACTTTTCTCCCATTTTCATATGCACGTTGAGAGTGGAGATGAAGAACACTGCTCTGTCTATGTTCCCATGGATCATCTATATATTGGTGACAGTTTCCTTGTTAACTCTAAATATATTATTCGACCAAACTTATATTTTTATGAAAGCATAGGTTGGTAGTCATGCATTTTTCTTTCATTACTGCTATTATTTATGGTGTATATGTTTCCATGATATATTTCATTCTTTTTGGGATTTTGATTCATAGATCTAGGGATGATACTTTACCCTCTTATTTTCACTTTCCATCCTATCCATCCTTACTTCCTTGGAGGCGTGTGTTGTGACTTCATATATTCTAGATTTGTAGTAGTGGAAAGTAATCATAGGAGGAAGGAGAAACTTATTAAAGTGGAATGGATTCCCAACATGGGGCTACTACATTGTAGTAGTAAGACGTGCAATTTTTATGAGCATCACATAGATAACAACCACAAACCAAAGAGGGCCCACAAGGTATGACACCAAAACCGTTAGTGATGTTAATGGCAGAGTGAAGGAGGGTGCTATAACATTGGGGGCCTGCACTCAAAAGGAATGGAATCCCATCATGGGAATGTGCCACTTTTGTAATGAGACTTGAAACTATTACAAACTCGATATATATATTCATTATTATTATTTTTTCGAAGGAAAGTCTCATGGGAAATCCAGGGGATGCTTCCCAACATTTGTGGATGATATCCTTTCTAAACCTGTTGACATATACTTCTTTGTTTAACCTAGGGTGATTTGGTTTGGAGATTCTGAAGCAAATGAGCAACTGTTGGAATGGCCCATTTTAGGAATTTTGAGCATTTTCAAGGGAGTAAAGACATAGTGCTTTCTCTTTCTTTATCTTTGCAGAATCATGTGATTGCTTGCAGTTTGGATTCAGTAGGCATATGTGTTTGGGTCATGTTCTTGATTTAGGACCACGTGATAATTTTTTCTATTTTGTATGCCCCTATCCTTAGCTTTGAGCAATATTAGTTGTGGAATTGGATGGCCTCTTATTTGTTGAGAACTTATTGCATCTTCAGGGGGGCACTTGACCATGTTTGAGTGTGAAGGAGACAAGTATGGAGAGGGGGTTTTATATATGGACTTTATATATTGTACATATGTAGCAGTGGTATCCCTTTGTCTATATTTTCTCTTTTTACTTTGACAAATAGCGTGGGTGTTGCCCAATATGCTTATTTCATAATAATCCTTTGCAAGATCATCATTGGGGACAATGATATGTTGGTTCATTTTATCATAAGATATGATTTATGTGTTTCCTTTAATTCTATGCAAAATTGAAAGTCCTCAAGATTGGATGGTTTTCCTTATGAGGTCTCTAAGTTCACATGCGACTTTATTGAGGATCATATTTGTTTTTTAGATGTATATTTTTATTTTCTAGGTTCCTCTTAGAGTCCCTCAAGTCTCAATTATTTCTTGATGAAGCCTATTCCTAAGAATGAAATGAGAGACTCTATAGGTGTTTGGTAGCTTATTACTTTGCTTACCATTTCTTAAAAATTTGTGGCAAAGGATTTTTCTTTGAGGATATAATGAGTTTGCAAGTATGTAGTGCAACCGAAGTGGACTAGGTTTGTCTAGGGGCCTGGTCAGCGTGGGAGGCAATCGAGGGGGCCAGAGAGAGGTAAACAATGCCTTAGGTTGAAGATTGACTTTGAAAATCCTATGATTGAGTTAGTTGTTCTTTCATCTTTAAGATACACTGATGTGCTTAGGTTAAGATTCACAGTGTGTGGGTATAATGAGTGATATTTTCACCAATTCCTTGGCCTTCGTTTTGTCATGAAGCCTTATCCCTACCGATAGTGTTACATTAGTTGGTTCAATAGGGCCATCCTTTGGTGCCTTATGAATGAGGTAAAATTCTTCCCCACATAAAACTTTAATGTGTTAACAAGAAAAACTAGGGAAGTATATATATACCAAAATAGGAGCCCGAATGACACATATCAGAACTAAGAACAAACTTATGTCACTACAGAATTTCCTTGCATTAACTTTATTTTTACCTAGTTCATGCTCTGCTTTGGAAAGATTTATATCACACTTGACCAGATACAGACTTGCATAAATATATTCCAACTGAATATCACACACAAATTCATTGTGTCATGTTTACAGAGTAATTCATCAAACTTTTGCATGATCTGTCACGAATCAATGAGATGACAAATGTATAACATATAGACATTTTCGTGATAGATATCAAAGTGTTTAAGGAAAATATTTGCATCTTTTAGAAATAGGAAAAGGTTGTCTCTGCAGGAAAAGGTTGTCACCATCCCATTTTTACTACAAACTGCATCTGTGTCCAAATGAAAAACCCATTGACCTTGATGGCCCATGTAGCAAATTAAATATAAGCAACCCAATTCTCCTTCTAAAATGGGCAAACTGCCATTCATTTCAATGGATGTTTTTTGAATTTCCCATAGATAATGCAAACCGTGGAAGCTCGAACTTCCTCCTTTTAGACACAAGTGGCTTATCTAAAGTCATTTCATCAAACTTATTTGCCATGGAAGCTTTCATGCTCAACACCTGATCCAATGATGTTATTGGCATGGCAAGAATATTTTCTTGCTCATTGTTATTGTCCAGATCATTTGGACTAGAATATGCATGGTTTTTCCAATTACTGACTCAATTTTGTGGCGCACCATATATCTTCACATTTAGCTAAATCACTAGATTCTCTATGTTGCACATTTTGTGCTCTCCATTTTATGAGTTGGTCCTCAACTATCAATTTCACTGAATTTTCCCTCTTTGCCTTCTATGAGGAAACTTGAAGAGCCTCCCTCCTTGCTATTATCTCTTTATTTGCTTCTTCTAATCTCTTCAATATTTCCCCTTCCCTATCCTTAGTTGCATCTATTTGGGCTACAACAACTGCTACCCGCTTGTCAGCAATTTCCTCAGCTTCACATGCCTGATTGGTCAATGAAAAGTACTCATTAAATGAAAGTGTAACTGATAGAGTCTAGGCCTCTGAATATACAACAATTGACTGACTCTGATTCATATCCTCAATCCTAGCAAGAGACAATACTTCTGATTCCCAAGCTACTTCTGCCATTTTTATAGTTGCTTGTAGCCTACTCTCTACAATTCTAGTACTAGCCTTTGATTGTGCAGCTTCTTCTTTTTCTTTGTGCATATCCTCTCTAGCTGCTTCGGCTTCAATCTTATCTTTATCTGCCTCAGCAGTTGCTTGCTGTAAAGCCCTATCATAGCTTCCTTGGATTGCCTCTCTCCATCTTGCCAATTTAATTGATTGTCTTGTTTGATTCAATTCAACCTCTAGAGAAGCAACTACTGCATAAGACTTTGCTACCATTTCCCATGTTTCTTCTAGCATTTCACTTTACCTCTCCAACTCTTCTCTGAGTGGCTCAATGACACCTACTAAATAAGTTACCTCCTATGTGGCTATTTTTAGATTTTCTCTCATCTTCCCTAGTTCTACTAGATTTATATATTCGACTTTAGTTTTTTTAACCTCTCGACTCTTTGCAAGATCCAGGTCATCCAATGCTTTAGAGAGGGAATTTTCAACTACATGAATATCTACTCCTAGTTTAAGTTCTGACTCTTTAACGGCTGCTAATTCTAGTTTCAAGCTCTGCAATAAAGAGGATGAGGCATCAAGCTTTAAAATCAGATCCTTAACAAGAACTACTTCATGATTCAGCCTAATCAATCCCTAGTTGACATGCTCTATTTCTTTCCCCTTCTCCTCATACTCTCGGTCTTTGGCCATAGCTACAACATGTTGCTTTTATTTTGTTTCCATATATAATCTCTGAGCTTATCCAATAAATTATTTATCGTCATAAATTATATGGTTAGTCCATCTCCCTATTTTTGCACCTCTTCAGAAGCTTCCAATGCATCGATTGCATTTTGAAGAGAAATGTCCCTCAATTTAATTGAACATACGTATTATGAAATATCATTCCCAAGCTCCTGTTTGACAGCTTATAGCTCTAATATTACTGATGAATTTCTTTCCTTTTCAACCTCTAGTTGTGTCAACAATGTAAACTTTGAAACGGGAACTATAAACTCAAAACGGGAACTCTGGCCCAAAAACCCCAAAAAACATAAAAAACAATGCTAAAAACGAAAAGTGTGTATACTGGAACGATGTTTTTTTTTTTTAGGTTCCAATTTTGGACGTGTTTTAAAAATGGCGGTGACTACGAAATTTTCATGCAAAATATAGCTTCAAAATGAAAGTGATGCTACTGGAATAACGTTTTTTTTTTAGGGTCAATTTTCAAACTTTTTAAAAAATGCTAATAAAACAAATTTTTTATGTCTTAAACAAAGTTAATTTTTAAAGAAAAAACACATTAATGTTTCTGGTAGAATATCATTTTTCTTTCCTAAGTATAAATTTAACATGTTTTCAACCACAC